>APFE030933694.1:190693-213318 GCA_000404065.3 Pinus taeda
CTTGGAGGGTCAGCATGTTCTAGACTTTCACCTCCAGGATGGCCTGTTATGCCACCTGGGTCACCTTTGTGTTCCTTCAAGCGAGCGTGCCAAGATGATTTGGGAAGCACACTATAGTCGGGTTGTTGGGCATTTTGGGGTCAAGAAAACAGTGGCAGTACTGCAGAAGTATTTCTATTGGCCGAATATTCGACAGGATGTCGGGAAATACATCAGGTCATGCACTGCCTGCGCCATTGCCAAACCGACCATCAAGAAGCAAGGCCTCTATACCCCACTGCCTACCCCTAATCAGCCTTGGAAATCCATCTCCATGGATTACATGTCAAGCCTTCCTTCCACTAAGCATGGAATGACTGTGTTTTTGTGGTCATCGACGGTTTCTCAAAGATGGCCATTATGGCGGCTTGCAAGAAGAATATCACAGCAGAAGCCACTGCTAAACTCTTCTTTGAACGAGTGTGGGTACACTTTGGGATCCCACAGTCTATCATCTCAGATCGGGACAGCAGGTTCCTCGGTAAATTTTGGTCTAGTCTCTGGTCGATGCTGGACACCAAACTCACTATGTCCACAGCCTTCCATCCTCAAACTGATGGCCAGACAGAGGTTGTCAATAGGATGATTGTGCACATTCTGCGCATGTATAACTCAAAGCATTCACGCACATGGGACGAGAGCCTCCCCTATGTTCAGCACAGCTACAACCGAGCTCTTCACAGCTCCACTGGCCATAGCCCTTTTCAGGTGGGTTTTGGATTCCAGCCACTATGCCCCATTGATGTGGCCATGCCACTTGCAGCTACTCACATGAATTCAGCTCATGTCCAGTCCGAAACAGATAAGGCCACCAGCTTCATTGAGCGCATCCAAAATATTCGCCAGCAGGTCCATGACATTCTTGAGAAATCAAATGCCAAGTACAAGCAGCGACATGATCAACATCGGGTGCCACACAAGTTTCAGGTGGGCGACAAAGTCTGGTTGCATTTGCAAAAGGAACGCTTTACTGGAGCCTATCGGAAATTAATACCACTCCGATATGGTCCTTACACCATTACTAAGGCTATGGGAGACAATGCATTTGAGCTCAGCATTCCCCCATTCCTTGGCCTGTACCCAGTGTTCAATGTGGACCGCCTTCGGCCATTCTTTCCACCATTACTAGACACATCCGACATTGCAGAACAACTCCAACCCACAGAATTAAATCCAGATTGCATGGAACAAGCTGCAACTGATCGGATCATGGACACACAAATCAAGAACACTCGCCAACAGAATATCCAACTGTATCGAGTTGTCAAAGCAGGCCAACTCCTTCAGCAGGGCAAGTGGTTACCAGGGAACAGGTTCAGCAGAAGTTTCCTCATCTCATGGAGGAGCTCAACGCAATGGGGACCATTGCTTCCTAAGGGGGGAGGAATGATCCAGGTGGATATTGGTGGCCACCTGCCAAGTCCACATGGACCCCCACCATTGTCTTTCTCAGCATTTTCAGTTTCCTTAATTGTAGCACAACTTACTATTTTTAGCAGTTTTTCGGGTCCTGAACTTCCGGAGCCGTTTTGAGGCCCTAAACGACGTTTTTTGGGATTCCAAGGGCAACACGGGTCCATGGAACATGGACCGGTGTTGCCGTTCCAACAATGATAGTGCTCGAATAGATCTTTCTAATGAGCTATTGTACGCGTCAAACGGAGATCATATGCTAAAGTTACGACCCCGGGAAGTTGATGTACCAACTTACCCCCAAACGGGGCCCACAGTTTGGCGTTTCATCTCCTAGGGTTAGGTTTTGGAATGTTAAGGGTTTTTCATTGTTTCTCAACAATAAATAGGCCTTCGAGCCTCATTGTAAGTCAGTTCAGAGGCATGTAGCCCACACATCTCTTCTCAGAGATAGCTACCATCGCCCTAGCTAGTTTATTTCCATTTCTGATTGTAAGCATATTTCAGTATTTTCCATTAATGAAATGAAGTATTATTTCCGCTGCATATTTGTGTATATGGTTATCTCTGTAATTGGTTGCGTTCCTGTTTAAATCTGGATCAATCATTCCAGGGGCAACTTCAATCGAAGGAATGACAGGTACAATGCCAAAGGAAAAAGGAGTGCAGGACATCAAGGAAATGGTTGACCCTCCAAGAACGCCAGGAACTCTAGGTATGAAGAATCAAATGTTTCTGATAAGCAAAAGGAGTATTATCTTATATCGGCCCTCTCCACCACCTCTCCTCCGAATACTTTGGGAAATTGGCTTATTGATAGTGATGCTTCAAGGCACTTCACTGGAAACAAGGAAGCTCTCTCTAATCTGATAGAGAAGGAAAAAAACTTGAAGATTATTCTTGGAGATGATGCCACCTATGCCGTAAAGGGTGTAGGGAATGTTACTCTTCAATTGGATCAGGGTAACTCCATTTATTTACAAGAAGTTCTTTATGTACTTGATCTCAAGAAGAACCTGGTGTCCATTTTGACAATGGAAGACAAAGGTTACAAGGTGGCATTCATCGATGGAAAGGTACGTGTTTGGAAAATGAATTTTAAAGATGCTTTTACTCTTGGGTTTAGGGTTGGCACTTTGTATCAAGTTGCAGGGAGTCCATTGGGGACCATGTCGTGTGACACATCTCTTCAATGGCACGGAAGGTCTGCCCATCTTCATTGTAAGGCCCTACCCGATGTGAGACAGATGGTGACATGAATGCTTGAGTTCAAAGAAGAGCATGAAGGTAGATGTCTGGGATGTACCGAGGGAAAAATTACAAGTAATAGGAAGAACACAGATGTGGAACAACACAAGGGGTTTGAGGTTCATGATCAAGAATCTCATATAGGTAGGTTGAAGAAAGCTCTCTATGGTTTGAAGCAAGCACCCTGGGCTTGGTGTGAGAGAATTGACAGCTATCTGATGAAGTTGAGATTCACTAGGAGTGAAGCCGATCCAAAGCTTTGCCTTAAGGTTGTGAATGATAGACCTCTCATATTGGTGCTTTATATGGATGACCTCTTTCTGACAGGTGCAGACCCTCTCATTTACAAATGTAAGAGGGAGTTGGATTCCGAATTTGAAATGGTGGACTGCAAGCTTGTGACTACCCCGATGGAGCTTAACTTTAAGAAGTTATGCGGTAGTGCTGCCGGACTTGAATTGGGAAATGCCTCTGATTTTCGTCAACCCATAGTAGCATTGATGTTCTTGGTGAACTCCTGTCCAGATATATGTTTTACAGTTAGCATGTTGAGCCAACACATGGCTGAGCCGCATCACTCACATTGGATTGGTGCCAAGAATCTTCTGAGATATCTTCGAGGCACAATCACTCATGGACTGAGATTCATTGCCGTAGCTGTGAGGCTGCATGATTATTCTAATGCTGATTGGGCAGGCAGTGTGGTGGATCGCAAGAGCACTTCTGGGTGTTGTTTCTCTTTGAGTTCTGTTTCGATATCCTAGATGAGCAGGGAGGAAGAAGTCAGTTGCTTTGATCACCGCTGAGGTTGAATACATAGCTGTGCGTATGGCCTCCTGTGAAACTGTCTGGTTGAGGAAGCTCTTTAGGGCGCTGTTTGGACATGTGCTGGATACAATCGTGATCTTCTGTGACAACCATAGTGGGATTCGATTGCCGGAGAATCCTGTGTTTCATGATCGCTCCAAGCTCATAGACATCAGGTACCACTTTATCCGGGATATGGTACATCAAGGAGCAATAAGGCTCCTTTGCATTGGGACTGATGTGCAGATCACCGATTTTGACGAATCCCCTGGGAAAGGTCAAATTCTTGACTTTCCGAGAACGACTAGGAGTCGTGGAGAGACCCTCTCTTGACGGTCTTGTATGATATGGATATTGAGCTCTGGAGATCCGGGGGGCTTGGGGTACTTCTTGGAGTGATGAGCAACCATAGGGTGAGTGGTTCAGCCTTCCCTTAGTGGTCTGCTATGTAGGCAGGATGAGTGGTTCATCCTTCTCTTGCTGAGACACAATCATAGGGTGAGTGGTTCAACCTTCCCCTAATGATTTGTTGTGTACAGGGTGAGTGGTTCAGCCTTCCCCTGGGATACCCCATGGCGACATGTAGGCAAGATGAGTGGTTCATCCTTTTCATGTTAAGAGATCCTACCCATGCAGTTTGAGACTCATGGGAAGTACCTCTCATCTAGCCAATGAGTAGGGAAATGAGGATAGGGACCATAGTACTACCGATGGACGCATCGTGTACTACCATACTCCCTATGCTAGGATTATATTGATATGGGATCAATTGGAACTGACTTTAGGTCAGTAAGCGTGGTATGAGACACTCTCTTTATTTGGAACTGATTTTGGATCAGTAAGAGTGGTATGAGACACTCTTTTATCTGGGACTGACTTCGACTCAGTAGAGAATGGTATGATTCATTCTCGATCACTTATTCTTCTTCATAGTTCAGCAGAGCAGGACAATGCAGGGCATTGCATTGATGGCATAGATAATACAGACTGGTAGATGGATTAGCATTGGAGTTCTCTCTAGTTGAGAGGTAGATGGATTAGCATTGGAGTTCTCTCTAGTTGAGAGGGAGTGTTAAAATTGGCAACTAGGGCCAAACTCCATGTGGGTCATCCTATTTGTGGCAGCTGATATTTTTCTTGGATTCCTCTCTTCGAGAGGTGTAGGATTGATCTAAAGATCATCCGATTCTGACATGTATTTATGGAGATATGAATTTATTTGTATTTTTTAACAATTTGTCAAGGTCGGCCAGCAAGCAAATTACCCAAACTCAACCTCAATGTGGCATTATAAATAGAGGAGGCCTCAAGTCATTTGTCACACACTTCTCTCATGATTTGTCTCCACTCGTTTGGGTTTAGTGGCTAGAGAGGTCAAGAGGGAGAAGCCCTAGAGGCAATTAAGGAAGGGTTCTAGACATAGCAAGGCAAGGTGCCCTAAACGCAATTGAAGGGAGAGACACCTAGCTGCAGTTGAAGGAGATCTAGCTTTGCCTAGCTGTAGTCACAAAGAAGGTATAGTCGCAGTCTTGAAGGTGCCCTAGTGCCCTAACCGCATGCCTTATTCCGCAACAAAAGAAGGTCTAATGCAACCCTATATCCGCAGTTGAAGGAGGCTCCTATACACTGTATATAGGAGGCCTAACTGAGATCTAAAAATTCCCTAGCCGCAGACAAGAGGGAGGCTCCTATTCACAGTAAGCTGTAGTCAAGGGGAGGCTACATCCGCAGTCAAAGGAGGCTCCTATATTTTTTCCAAGAAGGCCCTAATCCGTAGTTAGGGAAGGTCCTAATCTGCTGTCCAAGAGGCCCGTATACGCGGTCAAGAAGGAGCCTTAATATGTTGTCAATGAAGGCCCTAATACACTGCCTGAAGAAGCTCCTATACGCAACCTAGAGAAGCCCTTATTGTTGATTTGGGGTAGCATCGGATGTGCTCTAGCCATGAAAATTGTTGGAGAGGCTAAAGTACATGAGATCTTCAAGACCCATAAATGGTTTGGCGAAATTCTACCCGGTGAAGGAGATATTAAAATAATTAATATTTTTAATGGGTTCCTAAGTCTAAACTTAGAAAAATAAAAGTATTAATGGGTATTAATATAAAACTGGGTTAGAAGGTTGTAAATGACATGGATCAAGCCAAATCTAATCTTAGCCATTGATTAGAGATGTAATCTCGGCCGATGAAGAGTCAACAGAAAAAGTATAAGAGGAGGCTTAAGGGTCAGTTGGAGAGACACCGGATTGATGAGTCAGTTCGATTTTCTAGAGTGGGGTTTGCTAAGAGAAATTGAACCAGTGATTAGAGTTGCAGCGAGGGGCAGTGAGTACGAGGCAGAGAGGCAAAGATAGTGTCGGAAGACCAACACAGAGGCAGAGAGGCAGACGCAGAGCTAGAGGGAGCTACGCAAAGGCCAGCAGTGACTGCGCAGAGGCCAGAAGGGCCTGCGTTAGCCACGCAGAGGTTGCAGAAGTGACACAGAGGGCTAGATAGGCTGCGCAGAGCCTTAGAGGGCTGACGTAGAGGGTTTCAGGTTGACAGAGAGGACCAGATAGGCTGCGCAGAGCCTTAGAGGGTTGACGTAGAGGCCTGGAGGGCTGACACAATGCTTCAGATTGTGCTGGAGAGGGTTTCGTGGGGCAAACTTTCAGAATATCTGCTTTCGAAGAGAGGTGTTACTGCCAGATTGATTTCTCTGTCGGGTGAGCCAATTTGACATCCAATTGTACTCAAGAAAAGTTGCTTAATAATAAAACCTTCAAAACTTCTACACCGGTTTTCCCAATTTGGGTTTTTCCAGGGACGATTGCCCAAAAATAACCGTGTCCCTTGTTTGTTTGTCTATTTCTTTCAGTTGTTGATCTGTAGATGGTTGAGACTGCACTTTTGTTTATTTTCAGTATTTATATGGTTAAATAACTTGTTAAGTAATTAAACAAGTAGGTGAAATAAACCAGATAGTGCAAGAAGAATTTCGAACGGGTTAGACTTAGAAATTCCAACATGGTATCAGAGCGTTGCAGATCACAGGAGAGCTGAAGGCACCAACTGAATCAGAGAATTTGCAGCAGAAACAGTTGTCCCGATTGACAGAAGTTGTTCCTAAGCAGAAAGCACCAGAAGAGGGTTGACGTAGAGGGACTGCGTCATTAGTTCGAATAAGAGAAGGGGCCAGTGTAGAAGCAGTGAGAGGCAGAAGAGGCTCACGAAGAGCCACGTGATCCTGCTCAGCCAAGTAGGAGTGACGCAGTTGGCTAGTGGAGCGATTCACCCACTGCCGGGATTGCGCAGAGCCTAAAGGATTAGTTTTTCAGTTGCTGGGGCATAGGAAGCTGTGGGCAGATTGCGGAGTGTGAAGCTGGTGTGGTTGTTGCTATTGAGGCAGAACAGTACCTAACGGGACAAAACCAAGGTAGAAGGGAGTCGCTACCGAGGTGGAATTCTAGCCAAGAAATCCAGATCAGTGTTGTAGGATCAAAGGGATCAGAGAGGTACGATTCGGCTGTTGGTAGGGGATTTCCAGGAGGGAAATCGAGACTCAAAGGGAGCCTAAGAGAGGATTTCCAGGAGGGAAATTGAGACAGAGGAAGTCTAGAAGAGGAGCTGAAATGGCGGAGAAAGAAGTCGAGACGGATGACGATTGTGCCATGAGTGCTCATGCATCTCTAGAGAAGAGGTGGGGAGACATCGAGCTGTAGTCAGGGGGACTACAGGAGATGAGGGGTAGGATCCTTGAGGTACCCAAACTCTTGGATAATATCCGACTATGGGAGCCCTAAAGTGATAATAGCAGGATGGCGGATGTCGGTAGAAGCGGATGCGGATGGAGTGACAGAGAGTGCTAGAGTGCAGTAGTCCCTGGCAGCACAAAGAAGGTCGCAACAATGCGAGAGGCACAAAGGAGGTTGCAACAATGCAGGAAGGCACAAAGGTGTTTGCAACAGTGAGAGAAGCACAAGGGTGTTGCAGCAGCGCAGAGGCAGGAGAGGGAGCATAGGATAGTGATAGAGAGAGCTTCAACATCGAGAGGTTTTCTAGCCTGACAAGGATGTCAGTAGTTGGGTGGATCATCTGCTTACTTCTTAGTAATTGAGTTGCAGTGCAGTAGCAGTAGTGGTAGTGCTATGGGCAACACGATGCAACATGATGAGAGAGAAATGTAGTGCAGATGCAGTGTTGGGAGAAAGGACCAGAAACAACACGGATGCAGAAGGAGCTGCCGTACAGATGTAGCAGTGGCAGTTGTAGGGCCATGGGCAGTGGTACAGGATGCAACAGTGCAAAGGATGTTGGGCAGGAAGGCCTAGCATCAACACAGGTACCGGTGCCATATAATTAGGGTGATGCTCAGAGGTGGAGTATTATTAGAGCACTTTCCTCACGAAGAGGGAGTGTTGATTTGGGGTAGCATCAGATGTGCTCTAGCCATGAAACTTGGTGGAGAGGCTAAAGCACATGAGATCTCCAAGACCCATAAATCATTTTGGAAAATTCCATGCGGATGAAGAGTTGTTAAATAATTAATATTTTTAATGAGTTCCTAAGTGTAAACTTGGGAAAATAAAAATATTAATGGGTATTAATATAAAATTGGGCTAGAAGGTTCTAAATGACATGGATCAAGCCAAATCTAATCTTAGTCGTTGATTAGAGATGTAATCTCAGCCGTTGAAGAGTCAATAGAAAAAGTATAGGAGGAGGCTTGAGGGTTAGTTGGAGAGACACCAGATTGATCAGTCAGTTCGATTTTCTAGAGCGGGGTTTGCTAAGAGAAATCGAACCAGTGATCAGAGTTGCAGCGAGGGGCAATGAGTATGAGGCAAAGAGGTAGAGATAGTGCGAAAAGATTAGCGTAGGGGCACAGAGGCAGACACAGAGCTAGAGGGAGCCACGCAGAGGCCATCAGTGACTGCGTAGAGGCTAGAAGGGCCTGCATCACCCACGCAGAGGCTGTGGAAGTGATGCAGAGGGCCAGAGAGGCTATGCAGAGCCTCAGAGGACTGAAGTAGAGGGTTTCAGGCTGATGCAGAGGCCGGGAGGGCTGACGCAGTGCTTCAGATTGTGCTAGAGAGGGTTTCGTGGGACAGATTTTCAGAATATCTGCTTCCGAAGAGAGTATTACTGCCAGATTGATTTCTCTGTCGGGTGAGCCAGTTTGGCACCCAATTGTGCTCAAGAAAAGCTTCTTAATAATAAAACCCTCAGAACTCCTGCACCAGTTTTCCCAAGTTAGGGTTTTTTCGGGGACGATTGTCCAAAAATAACAGTGTCCCTTGTGTGTTTGTCTATTTATTTCAGTTGTTGATCTGTAGATGGTTGAGACTGCACTTGTGTTTATTTTCAGTATTTATATGGTTAAATAACTTGTTAAGTAATTAAACAAGTAGGTGAACTAAACCAGATAGTGCAGGAAGAATTTCTAATGGGTTAGACTCAGAAATTCCATCACTTATCCACAGTCCTAAAGGAGCCCTCATCCAATGTCAATGGAGTCCTAATTCACAACTAAGTAAAGACCCTAAACCGCAACAAAGGTAGCCCTAGAACACAGCAAGAAAGGATGCATGGATAGACAACGTGTTTGCTGTAGGTGACTATGTGATAAGGGAAGCTGATATACGCATGCCTTATGGACTGTTTGCTAGGTTGATAAGCCACAATTATACATTGAAGGAATGCGTTGAACTCTGCTCCATAGATCAGCATATGTACACAGTTAGATGCTTGAAACTGCTGCTGCGTTGATGATGTTTTGAGGACATTTACTACAGTGTTGCTATGTGCTAGGCCACAGGTCATAGCACCATAGCAAGGGTTACTTTGGGGTTGCTTTCTTAAGACTGTTTGAAGATTATGAAGGAAGTTTAGGACAACTCCAGGTGCCCTTATCAAATCAGCCATTGATCACAGTCAAGGGAATTTAGGGGTGCATATTGTGCCCTAACGAGAATTGCTGGAGCAGCTAGCAATTTGAGGAATGTTGCATCAGGATATGCTACAACACTCTTAATGATTGAAGACTGTCATAATGATGTACTTTCAAGTTTCTACTGCTGTCATAAAATCTCAGATTTTTGTGTTTCTACTATCTCTCTCTCTGCTGAACTATTGAAGAATATAAGAAGAATTGATCAAGGGTTTCCCCGCATTGGGGTTTGTCCCTGGCTGGTGTCACATCTTGTGTCCTCTTGTCTTGGTTTGTCTTCTACTGTTTATGTTTATGTTTTATCTGCACTTTACTATCATGTTGATGTGATCGCTTATCTGAATATTGACATTGGGCTAATATGAAAAATTGAAGTAAATTGCTCTAAGCATAGAACATACCAAAATTTAAGACAATTACACAAGGTTGATGCCCTAATGAGGGCCGAATTAGAGAGCAGAGAATAGTTCCTTCAACCTTCATAGTTGGTCTTCTTCTTGCAAGAATTTGCCCAAAACGAATCTCCCTTAGCCAACAAAAACTAAAATAAACCCTAATATGGATGAACCTTCACCGATTTTGTGATTCTAGTGTATAATCAAGTCACAACTATGTCATTTAAGAGGCGTCCTCTTTTGTTCGAATGATACAGGTCCAAGTTTGGATATCAATACTTTCAGACCCTCCTTCTACCTTTATCAATATAATCAGCGACAAAACGAACCATCAAGGACAAAAATAACCAAACCCTAATCCTATTGCTGATCCCTGCGTTAACTGCTCCTCAGGGTGGCCGAAATTGATTTTTTATCTTTTTATCATTCGTTCTTACTATTTAATAAGAGGTATAGCGGAGTTCCCTTTATAGAACTAGAAGGATGAAAGTTGGAGATTATTAAGGCTACAAATTTTTAAAATTTAACTATTTGTGTCTTCTTTGTTAAGTAAGGGAGGCTGTGAGCCTTATGGAAATATATATTAGTCTTTAAGATAGAAGGGTTACTTCTTACGAGGTAGAAATAATTTAATATGCTGCCCAAGATGACACTTCCACTAAACTTAATCAATTACCCTTAAATTAATTAATTAATGACCATTGACTAATGAATATGTGTGCCATGACACAACCCTATGGTGTTTTAGCCACAGATGGGGGTCTCTAACTTCAATGTGAATAACTCTCAAACCGTGAAGAATTACATGGCGAGCCACATACCACCAGAAAGATCTTTCCGAGGAGAATGCAACTAGAAAGATTTGTGCATGAAAAATCATGAATTTCCATTCAATATTTATCGACGAAGATTGGGGTAGATCCTGGTGCTGCTTGGGCTGACATCAATGACAACCACCTATCAACAATTTGAAGTCTTGCATTTGCAATAATAGATATTTCTTTTCTAAAATCTTATCTAAACATTATACTGGTAGTTTGTATCTTCGTTATATGATTACTTTGTACTGCTTCCTCCTCAACTGACATTGATTTTTTTTTTTAATTTGAAACTACAATCTAACGTTTGCTAGTTATGACATTTTAAATCTCATATTTGCAATGATGGATATTTATTTTCTTAAATCCTATCTATATGCTGTGCTGTTAGTTTTTCGTGTTTACCTGCATTTTGTGATTTTTGGGGGTATTTAAATCCTTGGAAAGCTTTGGTGTTTTTCAAACACTTTGCAACTATGATAGCAGATGTGAATACAGCCACTAGTATACTGCACTATATGCTTATTCATTTACTGTTACCCTCTGAAACTGTCTGATAAAAGGTTTTTGGCCTGCCTAACCTAACCTTGCAGTAGTTATGGTATGGATTTTATTTGCTCTTTTAGGACTTCAATCAGACACCATGTTTTTTTATTTTGGAGAGATCCACATGCAAATTCTGATCTCCAATATCATGTGGCTTGTATTTTCTAAGAAGATGCAAATCTCGGATCTTTGAATTGTGAAGAAATACGCTTACTATTCTATCTATTAGAATCATGTTATTTGGGAGAACAGTATTTAGAGATTTATAGAAACTTCTGAACATTTAAGATTGTGGCATCTTATCTTACAACTTGCCCATTTGTTTATGGTTTTTCCTTTCAGAGAATCAATGTTGGATCCCGCTGCAGTCTTTGGCATGCTCTTTGGTAGTGATTATTTTGAAGATTATGTTGGGCAACTTGCTCTCTCTTCAATGGCTTCAGTTAATGTGGCAGAGAATGGGCAAGAACTAAATGTTGAAAATGTTCAGTATAGAATGAAGGTATTTTGGTTATCCACTAAGGTTACCTTTTTCAATAAACTTATCTCAATTAATAAGCCAATGTTGTTAATTTAGCAACTAATAAGCTTATCTTAATTTCAGGCATGATATGGTCTTATTATATATTGAAAAGATGTAAGAGGTTGCATGCCTATTTTCTTGGCCACTAGTGTGAGGGTATATCTCAGCAAGCATATCATATATAAGTATAATTGTTAGCCTCACTCTCTTAAAAATCAATAATAAATCCAATTATTAAATTACATAAATAAAATCACGAGAATTCCTCAAACCAAGGATTCTAGTTTGGATGAGAGATTTTCTTCAACTAGCTCTCCTAAATTAGTGTGTAAGTTGAGAAATTGTCTCAACCAAGTGAGTCTAAGATAGACACACTATCTTAAAGACCACTTGCTCATGTATTTAAATGTATTATTAAATTATTTGAACAAGAGAGAATTACATGAGCATGAGAGGCCACATGATGGCTTTCTGCCTTTTTCGCCAGTTTATTGTTTGTGAGTTAATTTGCTGTACATATGGTTTTATGACTTTGTGATATGGCTGTGTGATTCTTCTTCATGTGGTATCAGACCCTGCAAGGTTCAGATCTGTTTATTTGCTTATTGCTTGAGGACTGATCAAGACCCGCCATCATTCGGCAATTGCATTAGTAGTTGCGTGATTTGGATCGACCGACATCTTGAAGGCTATCGAATGGAGTTGAGTATATTCATCGTCAAGATTCACTGAAGAGATCATATTTTTTTATTGGTTGAGTGTTGATCTGGTCATCAAGCCATGCATATCATCATTTGGAGCAGATCAGTTTGATGAGACAGATGTCGTAAGAAACAAAGAAGCAAAGTTTGTTTTTTAATTGGTTTTATTTTTCAATTAATGTTCGTGCTCTTATTGCTAGTAGTATTCTTGTTTGTCCAAGAGAATGTTGGTTATGAGTGGGGTTTTGGAATTCCTACTGTAGCCATGGGAATAGCTGTGTGTAGCTTCTTTTCAGGTACTCGTCTATACCGACATCAAAAGCCGGGGGGCAGTCCCTTGACCCGGATAGCCCATGTGTTAGTTGCATCATTTCAAAAATAGAACATCCCTGTTCCACGTGATAAGTCTAGTCTTTATGAATTTCCAGATAAGGAGTCTGTCATTGAAGGGAGTCGAAAGCTTGAGCATATAGATGGATTCCCCTTTCTAGACAAAGCTGCAGTAGAGACAATAAATGATAAAAGTACGGATGGCTACAATAACCCATGGAGACTCTGCACTGTGACTCAAGTGGAGGAGTTAAAAGCAGTAACTTCTCTGTCATCAGGTGAGACACATTCCGCTCATTGTCATTGTCTTTAAGCACAAGAGTGTTCTAAAGAAAATTATTTCAGCTCCTTCAAAAGAAAAATTCTTTCTGTACTTCTGAAATATTCAGAATCCGAATACCCTTTGCCATAATCTGCCAATTCACGTGATCTTTAAACATGAGAATTGCCTCTTAAATAATCCTCCATTGCTACAGTCCACTACAATTTAGTCTGAGCTTTGTAAAATTATAACATTTTGGGAGCCGGTGGTCTCTGAAAGAAATTAGATGGAAATTTTTTTTGTTGGCCGGGTTGCAACTAGAGGTCTTAATTTCAATTCCCCAAAAGATACACCTGAACGGAATCTGTGTATTCTAAATTTTTGGCATAATTAATTTCTTGGAGCAATTAAGGTCGCATGTTTGAATCTCCTGGAAACTAAATGCTTGGCAATGTATAGGAATACCGTTTTTAAACTGGAAGTCAAATTCATTCTCGCTGGAGCTGAAGCAGTGAGAATGTAAGTGTATGGGGTCTGTTGGTGAATAAAAGGGCCGAGGCTATTGTGAAGGCTCTGATTGTGGAAATCGAGCTGGAGAGTCACCATAACCTGAGCGTTGTGAATCGCCCTTGGTGAAGCCATCATTGTGCAGTTGTGGTTTCGTGGGCCTGCTTCGACGAAGAACAAGTTTCAGGCCATTTCCTGCAGAGAAAATTATTCTATTTGACGTGTTTGACGTCTTCACGATCTTCACACTGACTTTGCAGGATGCAACGTATTATATGTTGTATGGAGGAGGCTGATCGTCAATGCTAGTGAACTTCCATTGGTTGGAAACAAGGCTCCTGATTTTGAAGCAGAGGCTGTTTTTGATCGAGAGTTCATCAAGGTCAAGTTGTCTGAATACATTGGGAAAAAATATGTTATTCTATTTTTCTATCCTTGGACTTCACTTTTGTCTGCCCACAGAAATCACTGCCTTTAGTGACAGATATTTTGAGTTTGAGAAGTTGAACACTGAAATTCTTGGTGTGTCTATAGATAATGTGTTTTCTCACCTTGCTTGGGTTCAAACTAATAGGAAAGTTGGCGGTCTTGGTGATTTTAAATATCCTCTGATATCTGATGTTACGAAGGGTATTTCAAAAGCCTACAATGTTTTGATTGCAGATCAGGGAATAACATTACGCAGACTCTTTATTATTGACAAGGAGGGTGTGATTCAACACTCCACAATCAACAATCTAGCCATTGGTCGTAGTGTGGATGAAACATTGTGTACATTGTGTACATTGGGTTTTCAGTATTGGTCCCAGGAGATTAGACCATGATGTGTTCTCGTTATGTTCCAGAGCTTTCAGTGATGATGGGCACCTACACATTGACTGACCACTTTTTCGTGGTCGATATTTCGGACACCAACATGATACTGGGTGTTCAGTGGCTTATTACTCTAGGGAAGGTCATGACGGATTGGAAGACCCTAGACATGGAGTGGGATGATGAGAAGACAGGGAGGCATGAGAAGATACGAGGATAGCACACATATCTGCCTTAGATTGTGTTGGCTCATCGGATGGAGGCAGTCTTCCGGAAGGGAGACATAGAGTGGGCATTGGAGCTGCGTGCATCAGAGGCAGGGACTACAGGGCAGACAATACATCCAGAGATCCAGTCCATCCTTGATCGGTATGCCATAGTGTTTGGAGAGATTCCACTAGGACAGCCACCAGATCAGGGGTTTGAGCACACTATCGAGCTTGAGCAGGGCATCCAGGCAGTGATCACCACCCCTATAGGCACCCCAAGGCCTATCGGGACAAGATTGAGCGGGCTATGCAGGAGTTGCTGGCTCTGGGGCACATTCGATCGAGCACGAGTCCTTTTGCTTCTTCTATGGTGTTGGTGAAGAAGAAGGACGATAAATTAAGGATGTGCATTGACTACAGGGCCCTGAACAAGAAGACCCTGAAGAACAGGTACCTCATACCCAGGATCGATGAGTTGATGGACGAGTTGAGGGGAGCACGATTCTTCTCAAAGATTGATTTGAGATCTGGGTACCATCAGATTTGCATGAGGGAGCAGGACATTCCCAAGACCGCCTTCAGGTGTCACTATGGGCACTTTGAGTTCTTGGTGATGCCTTTCGGCTAACCAACGCCCCGGCTACATTTCAGTCTTGCATGAATCACATCTTTCGTCGTCACCTGAGGAAGTTTGTGTTGGTATTCTTTGATGACATTCTCATTTACAGCAAGACTTGGGAGGAGCATCTCCGGCACATTGAGACAGTATTGCATATCTTACAGGAGCAGCAGTTCCATGCCAAACTCTCCAAGTGTGAGTTTGGGTTGACGGAGATGTTGTATCTGGGACACATCATAGGAGTGGACGGAGTGAGGGTCCACGGGGAGAAGATCAGGGCCATCAGAGAATGGCCGAAGCCGAGAAATGTGACGAAACTTCGAGGATTCATTGGCATTTGTACTTACTACTGGAAGTTCGTCAAAGGTTTCTCACAACTTGCTGCACCCTTGACAGATTTGACGAGGAAGGGGGCTTTCAGTTGGTCAGATACAGCGCAGCGAGCCTTTGACAGGCTCAAGGAGGTTATGAGCAGCTGCCCAATCCTTGCATTGCCAGATTTTACGCAACCTTTTGTTTTGGAGTGTGATGGCCAAGCAAAACTCCAGCTAAGCTAAAGCTCTAATTGTGGGATATCTAAAAAATATGGTCTTGTTTGTGGCCTTCCTTCTCTTCGGGGTAGCTAGGTTAGTCGCAATAGTCCTTATTAGTAAACTATAGCCTCGTTGTTAATTGACTCCCTACTTCAATTAAAGCTCGCCCCCACCCCCTTTTTCCCTCTAAAGCCCTTCGCTCCACTCATTTTAGCATTTCTAATCAGACCCGGCTGAACTGGAAACGACATAGATCAAAGGGTCGTTCATTAGCCCTTCTAGTAAAGCACAGGAAAAAGAGGGCTTGATTTCGACCTTGCTTTTAGTTGTAAGGCTAGCTTTTGACTTATAGGGCACTTAGGCTTAGCTCATCAAACAAGTGTGCCAAAAGTGGGAGGTGGTATCGTATTATCTTATAATAGGAGCACACCCACTTTTAGCTCGTAGTTTCACTCTTGCTTTTGCCTTACCTTGAATTATATTAGTAAAGGGCGTGTTCTCATCTTTTGAAAGAAAGGTCGGGAGAGGGGATCGATGTAGTGTTGATGCAGGGAGGTCACCCTATAGCCTTTGAGAGTCGGAAGCTCTTTCTGCACGAGAGGTTGTATTCTATATACGACAAGGAGATGCTGGCCATCATGCATGCATTGGCTAAGTATCAGCAATATATGGTGGGTAACAGGTTCAGGGTGAGGACTAATCACAACAGCCTCAAGTTCTTTTTGGAGCAGAAACAACTATAGGAGAGGCAGCCGAAGTGGATCAGCAAGATCCAAGCATATGACTTTGACATTGAGTATGTCAAGGGTAAGAACAACGTGGTAGCAGATGCCATTTCACGTAGATCAGCCACGTTGTCTCTTATGAGCTTGGATATAGACTGGAGGGCTCGACTCTTAGTAGAGTACTCCAAGGACAGGTTTGCATGTGAGGTTCTGGATGGGCAGGTGGCAGATGACAAGTACAGGGTAGTCGATGAGATCATCTATTACAGGGACCGGATCTTTTTGACTGAGGGGTCTCAGCTCAAGAAGAAGATACTCCAGGCATCACACAATTTACCGTTGGCAGGGCATCCGTGGTTTACCAAAACCTACAGGGCCATTAGGGAGAGGTTCTCATGGAAGGGCCTCAAGGAGGACGTACTTCGGCACATCCGGGAGCGCGATGTTTGTCAGAGGAACGAGGGAGAGATGAGCCATCCCGTGGGATTATTGCAGCCTCTTCCCATTCCGGAGGGGAAATGGGAGAGTATTTCGATTGACTTCATCACAGGGTTGCCCATGGTACAGGGCAAGGATTGCATCTTTGTCGTCGTTGACCGACTGACAAAGTACGCACACTTTTTTGCCATATCCGCACACTATACAACAACACAGGTGGCCAAGCTATTTTTTAGAGAGATCTTTAGGCTGCATGGTCTTCCTAAGACCATCGTCAGTGATAGGGACAGCCGTTTCATGGGCGGGTTTTTGCAGGATCTTTTCTGGTTGGTGGGGATAGAGTCGACACCGAGTACCAATTATCACCCACAGACGGATGGGCAGACAGAGATAGTTAACAAGTGGCTAGAGGGCTACTTGCGTAACTATGTTAGTGGGCAACAGTGAGCATGGTTGAGGTGGCTGCATCTAGGGGAGGATTGCTACAATACTTCACATCACATGTCCATTGGTATGTCACCATTCTATGCTTTATATGGGTATCATCCTTTATCCTTTGTTGACGTGATGTTTGGTGATAGCAAGGCTCCCAGAGCCAAGATACGGATCCAAGAGAGTCAGGATATTCTCCGAGCTCTCAAGGATAACATGGCTACAACACAGAACCAGTAGAAGCTGTATGCCGACAGGGGTCGGGTGGAGAGACAGTTCGAGGTAGGGGACATGGTCTACCTACGGTTACAACCATACCGACAAACGTCACTAAAGCAGAAGGGGGCTGAGAAGCTTTAGCCCCGCTTTTATGGGCTGTACAGGGTGATACACAGGGTTGGACAGGTTGCATATGAGTTGGAGCTGCCCCAAGGTAGCAAGATTCATAACGTTTTCCATGTATCATGCCTGAAAAAGGCATTGGGACAGTAGGTGACAATGACAGATGAGCTAACACCCATGGATGATGAGGGGCATTTAGTATTGCAGCCGGAGGCTATCATTGATACCAGGGAGAGGAAACTGCGGAGCAGGACGGTTCGGGAATTCTTGGTGAGGTGGAAGAATTTGCCGGATGAGGATGCCACTTGGGAGAGTGAGAAGATCTTGCAGCATCCATCACTTCAGTTGCTTGAGAACAAGCAACATTTTGTCGGGGGAGACTGTAATATTCCTAATTAGCCATGGCTAATTGGAATATTCGATTTTGCCCAATTTTTGCCTTCTATAGTTATTCATAAATAAAAAAAGTGAGGACGGGTGACGTAACTCACTTTAAGAATAAAAAGTCACTTCCTAGTAGCACAACGTTGTGACTTAAGGAGGAGCCAAAGGGGCCAAAGGGGGACGCAGAAACGGGGCCCACGCAAACACATGGAGGGACTGCGCGGAAGGGAAGAACACATGGCAAGAGGGGAATCACGCAGGAGGAGCTGAGCCTAGGGATTGTGAGAGGTAGAGGCTATAAAATAGAGAGGAGCCCCCTCATTTTGGATCATTCAGTTATGTGCATTTTGAGCTAGTCGTTTCAACTTCTGAGCACGCTGGCTGTTTAGCTGGTCTGCAACACTGTTTAGTGCATTGAGTGTCTCTGTTTGGAGATCTCACCCTTAGCCCCAGGGGAATTCGAGTGCCTGCTCGGGCAAGGTATTTCCATCGGTATTTCAGCAGTAGTTTTATCAGCATTTCAGCGGCAGTTTCATCAGCATTTTGGAGGACTGTGCAACACTTGGAGGGGGACACAGTTCTTTTTGGTTGTAGTGCTGGATTGGGGTTTTGCAGGTGGATTTATGCTGGGAGATTGAGCAGGGGTCCAGCTCTTGTATCATTGGAGGATTTTTGGCAGGGTTTCAGGCAGTGTTTCAGGTAGAGTTTAGAGGGGTTTTCTTCAGTGGCAGCGTAGGGCAATGAGGAACTGCGTAGAACCCCAAGAGGGTGTTTTTCGGGGGTCGGCCATTCTAGGGAAGCTTTCTGGGTTTCTTGAGTAGAGCCCGAATCCAGAGTTTCAGCTTTTTCCGAGGAGGGGAGCAGCCCCAAATCATCATTTATTTTATAGCAGCACAGCAGCAACATCCACGCTGAGAGGCCATTCTTGTCATTTTGAGAGTATTTCTTCACTTGCCTTGTGCAAGTTGAGGTGCCATCTGTCTAATCACCTCTTGTACTCATTTTATTGCTCAGTATAATAAAATGGCTTAGCATTTCTCACTGCATTTCTTGTGTATCTGCTTATATTTTCGGTTTACATTATTCCACTGTTATTTTATCACTTCTGGGTTATTATATCATTTGCACATATTTGGTTGGAGTTTTTGCTGGGGTTTGAGGAATATCCCGGAAAAGGGATATTACAGAGATCAACCCTACCTTTCTCAAGGATATTACTCCCGACAAATCCTCTTTTGAAAACCTTGAGAAAGATGACCCAATTAGCCCCTTGAAAAATGACATGAAGATTATTTCCACATTGAAAGGGAGAAATGGGAAATTTTTGGTCCTCATTTTGATTGTGCTCCCATTTATGACACCGACAAGGATGATGAGGATGAGATTGGTCTTCACTTCCCCTTAGGCGCTATTTATGATGACATACCCATTGATACCCTTGGGAAGGAGAATTATTATTTTCCCTTGCATAAATAAGGACAACCTTTGATGAAAGTGATTGATTCTCCTTTTAATGAAATTCCAATCTTTGACTCTCCTTTTGATGAAGGCCTAATATTTAATATTTATAATGAGGAAAGCAACGAGGTTCTTAGCAACCCAGCTTATGATTATGTATTCAAATCACTTGAGCCTTTAGGTTGTGGGGAAGGAAAGCCCGTTGAATATGACACTTCACCCTCCCCTTTGTCTTTCCCTCTTGTTCATCACCTTGAGTCTTCCTCAAGTACGCCCCTTGTCCCTTTTGGTATCATCTCGAGTGACCATGCCCTTTTTTTCTTTTCTGAATATGGTGTCAAGGAAGAACCCTTCATTGAATATACCTTATCCCCCTTAACCCATCCTTGGGATTGTGATCACTCCACAACCTCCCCTCCCCGTTGTGACCATCACATTGAGAGACCTATTTGTTGCATTCCTTCTTTCTCGCACCCTTCTTTCCCCCCCATCACAACCATGTGACATCCTCAAAGCATGATATTACAAGCAGTGATTGTGATGAGGAGTTCTTGAGAGTAATCATTCATTCCTTCATTTTGTACCTAGAAGGGGAGCCTTGGACCTCTAGAATGACCAGTTTTCTTTCTCCAAGGACCTCCCTCTACCTCGAATGGAGATCATATTTTCCCGCCTCCCACCTGCCTCATCCATTCCTTCATTTTGTACCAAGAAGGGGAGCCTTGGACCTCTAGAATGACCAGTTTTCTTTCTCCAAGGACCTCCCTCTACCTCGAATGGAGATCATATTTTCCCGCCTCCCACCTGCCTCATCCATTCCTTCATTTTGTACCAAGAAGGGGAGCCTTGGACCTCTAGAATGACCAGTTTTCTTTCTCCAAGGACCTCCCTCTACCTCGAATGGAGATCATATTTTCCCGCCTCCCACCTGCCTCATCCGCCACGTGACTATGTCCACATTCAATTTGGGGGTTGCTACATGAATAATCATACTGGCAGGCACATGTATATCGATGTGATGATATGTTGGTTGCACTGACTTTATGATTACACTTAATATTAACATTACTATATGCATGTTAGGGTAGGATGCATTGAACGCTGATTTTCTCATTAAAACTAACCGCATATGATGTTTCTCATGATAGTTAGATTGCATTTACATGAAAAAAATAAAAAGAATTGCATAATTTATTTATTTTTGGTTTATGGGCTCACACTAAGCATGGGTGATCATCACACCCTGTGAAAAACATGCTGCCCCATGGCTTTGATCTTTGACATGTGCAGATAACAGGTCTAGGTGACCAAGAGATTGCTGGAGTTCTTGTGACCTCCCATTCGAGCAACCTCGTTCACTTCTTCGAGAGATCACGTCCTAGTTGGAGCTAATTGTTACCCACCACTTTGTGGCTGATATCCCTAGGAGAATTTTTTTCTCCATGATAAGCCTCAGTCGGCTGCTAGTAGCCTCTTGATGCCTCCTACTAGCTTGTTGTGCCATTTCTTTGCCACCTGAGCCAACCATGTGGTCCCTCACCCACCTGTATTGATCGTATGTTTGAAGGTGGGCCACCTGAATCTAAAGGTATGTTTGGTCATTTGGTAATTGAGTATTGGGTTTGCTTATCATGGATACTTCTAGGTATGGATTGATGGGGGGATTTGGCAGAAAGAGTGGGCTTAGTTTGTGCTCTTGTCCCCTAGATCTCTTTTGGTTGTTACCCTTGGATCTTAGTCCTGTGGGATATCCTTTATTGACCATTTGGTTCTAGGGTGGTACTACTTGGGAAACCCCAACTTTGGGTGCGTGGTCTCGCTCTTGTACCCACAGATATTACTTCCTTCCCACTCACTATACTCTCATTCATCTTTTCTCCCACCTAGGTCCACATTCCCTTTCTAGGTCCACATATGGCTAGCCTCCTTATCCCCTTGCCCCCACCTTGGGCCAAGCCTAGAATGATGCCCCAAAGGTTGAAGCAATTGAAAGAAAAAGTGAAAAGCATAATTAGCCACATTTAACAGGAAATTGTACCATAAAATGCAAAAGATGGTCGGGACAAAAATAATTAGCACGTGGGAAAAAGCCATTACCTGAGCTCTGCCCCAATCCATGGCCATCACCTTGGTTCCATAAGCCTTAGATGAGCCTCCTCTATCATTCAGGAACCCATGATTGTCCAAACCCCTGGAGGGTAATGAACCGACCTACCTAAAAGGGTGTAATCACTGATATATCTTACACATCATGCTCTTGTCCTTTGAGCCCCTAGTAGTTAATTAAAGGAAATTCACAAAAGGCAAAAGGTATATAAAGAAGGGTGGAAAAATCAAATCCGAGGCACCTCATGTACTATGATTTCTCCCTCCTATACGTTACATACTCAGGTGTAGGCTTCCCCTTATCTAGCTACCCCTATGCTCCAATATGTGGCCCAGGACTGCCCCTCTCATTCCGTATTCCATCTCACTTATTTGTCACTTGCCACCCCCATTAGAGGGATGTACCTTGAACATACTATCGCCTTTAAGGGTTGAAACCACCTAATAAGGTACTTGGCTAAACCCCTTTGGAGCTTGGAGACACTAGAACATGCCAATGCCCACTATGGAAGGGCATGCCATTATGAAGTGGCCACTTTGTTATCCATGATTTGTAAACTCTTTTACTCGATTGTTTTAATGACTGGTTGTATTGGAAGCCTAGGGGACACATTGGATCTTATGTAGGATTACAGGTGGTTTCCATTTGGGTTTGGTCTTCCTATATGGGATCCTAATCCCCAGAGGTCTACATTGGCACATATAGTGTATGCATAGAAAGCCATGAAGCCTCCACAACAACAGACAACACTCCACGGATCTTCATAGATGCTCAAAGATTACTAGCGATCCGTTTTTAGGATGATGATGATATGCTTGGTACATTATGTCCAGCAAGTCCCCATAGGAGCCCCACAGTCTTAGGTGTCCCAAGACTTGTACGATGTCATGGCAACATTCATTCCACCACTTGGACCTGTTGACCGCTGCGTGTCAACTACCCATAAGCAGTACACCCCCCTTTTCTTAGCAAAAAGGGATAGCGCTTGATCGACATGTCCGTGCCATTCGACAGTCATCGTCGACCTTGATCATATTAAGTTGTAA
>APFE030933694.1:213912-227393 GCA_000404065.3 Pinus taeda
AGCCAAGATATGGATCCAAGAGAGTCAGGATATTCTCCGAGCTCTCAAGGATAACATGGCTACAGCACAGAACCAGCAGAAGCTGTATGCCGACAGGGGTCGGGTGGAGAGACAGTTCGAGGTAGGGGACATGGTCTACGTACGGTTACATCCATACCGACAGTCGTCATTGAAGCAGAAGGGGGCTGAGAAGCTTAAGCCCCGCTTTTATGGGCCGTACAGGGTGATACGCAGGGTTAGACAGGTTGCATATGAGTTGGAGCTGCGCTAAGGCAGGAAGATTCATAACGTTTTCCATGTATCATGCCTGAAAAAGGCATTGGGGCAGTAGGTGACAGTGACAGATGAGCTACCACCCATGGATGACGAGGGGCATTTGGTATTGCAGTCGAAGACTATCATTGATACCAGGGAGAGGCAGCTGCAGAGCAGGACAGTCTGGGAATTCTTGGTGAGGTGGAAGAATTTGCCGGATGAGGATGCCACTTGGGAGAGTGAGAAGATTTTGCAGCATCTATCACTTCAGTTGCTTGAGGACAAGCAACATTTTGCCGGGGGAGACTGTAATATTCCTAATTAGCCATGGCTAATTGGAATATTCGATTTTGCCCAATTTTTGCCTACTATAGTTATTTATATATAAAAAAGTGAGGATGGGGGACATAACTCACTTTAAGAATAAAAAGTCACTTCCTAGTAGCACAACATTGTGACTTAAGGAGGAGCCAAGGGGGCCAAAGGGGGACGCAGAAATGGGGCCCACACAGACACATGGAGGGACTACGCAGGAGGGAAGAACACATGGCAAGAGGGGAATCACGCATGAGGAGGTGAGCCTATGGATTGTGAGAGGCAGAGGCTATAAAATAGAGAGGAGCCCCCTCATTTTGGATCATTCAGTTATGTGCATTTTGAGCTAGTCGTTTCGACTTCTGAGCACGCTGGCTGTTTAGCTAGCCTGCAACACTATTTAGTGCATTGAGTGTCTCCGTTTGGAGATCTCACCCTTAGCCCCGAGGGACTTCGAGTGCCTGCTCGGGCAACGTATTTCCATCGGTATTTCAGCAGTAGTTTTATTAGCATTTCAGCAGCAGTTTCATCAGCGTTTTGGAGGACTGCGCAACACTTGGAGAGGGACGCAGTTCTTTTTGTTGTACTGCTAGATTGGGGTTTGCAGATGGATTTACGTTGGGTGATTGAGCAGGGGTCCAGCTCTTGTCTCATTGGAGGATTTTTTGGCAGGGTTTCAGGTAGTGTTTCAGGCAGAGTTTAGAGGGGGTTTCTTCAGTGGCAGTGCAGGGCATTGAGGAACTGCGTAGAACCCCAAGGGGGTGTTTTTCGGGGGTCGGCCATTCCAGGAAAGCTTTCTGGGTTTTTCTGAGTTTCTTGAGTAGAGCTCGAATCCAGAGTTTCAACTTTTTTCTGAGGAGGGGAGTAGCCCCAAATCATCATTTGTTTCCTAGCAGCAGCAACAACACAACAGCGACATCCACACAGAGAGGCCATTCTTCTCATTCCGAGGAGTATTTCTTCACTTGCCTTGTGCAAGTCGAGGTGCCATCTGTCTGATCACCTCTTGTACTCATTTTATTGCTCAGTATAATAAAATGACTTAGCATTTTCTTGCTGCATTTCTTGTGTATCTGCTTATATTTCCGGTTTACATTATTATATGCTGTTCCACTGTTATTTTATCACTTCTGGGTTATTATATCATTTGCACATATTTGGTTTGAGTTTTTGCTAGGGTTGAGGAATATTCCGAGTTAGGAATATTACATAACTGCATTGTGAGGCAAAGATGATAATCATCAAATAGAACATGCCTTCAATTATTGTTTTCATTTACATAAATCTGATTGCATGAGAGTGCAAGAGTAACAAAATCCATCTAGATTTGGCATTCAACAAAGTGACAATATGTATCCATTCAAGCTTGTATTGGAATTGAAAACATAAATATAGACATATACATGTGTTATATCATGCCAATTCCTTTTGCCTTACAAGCTTTCTAGTTATTTATGTTTGAGGACAAGGAACAAAGACATAATTATTATTCATTACTGTGTGTTGCTTTTGTTTTCATGCATTTTTTATGTACCTCTTGCTTTTGCTAGATATTTAGATCTTTATTTTTACCTCCTTTCGGTATGAGTTTCTTTCGCACTCCCATTGTTTATCTATACTGGATGCTAAGTTACCAAGATACGGATCCGTTGGTTTTTTGAAAAGCCAGGATCCGAATACGGTGAGGATACGACAAGTACAAAAAATATTATAATATTTTTTATATTTTAAAAAACATAGTTCTAAATCAAAACCATTACTAAGTCACAACATTAGAATTAAATCATTAGATAATTTATGAATCTAAACACTGAAATGATGCATGTTGCCTTATACAAAAATGATAGTAGTAATACGAAAATGAGTGCCTCATGAGTGGTCACTCTACTAATATGATAATATCATGTAGGTGCATGACAGCACACCTATTTTAGTTTGCCCAGTGAGATGGGCCTTAAATGTATGAGCCATTTGGAATGCTATTGCATTCACTACCCACATTCTACCACATAAGAGATTTTGGGTCTTTGTTGATATTTGTTCCTTCACTGTAGTGATGGTCTTTATAATTAGATATAAAATAAAACCATATACAAGTAGCAATATATGTTTTTAATCTAAATTAACATATTAATTAATTAATATATAAAACTATAAATTAACAATCAATATAAAGTAAATATTAATAAAACCTCTAATTAAAACTATATGTAAATTAAATAATATGTTTAAATTATAAAATTACACATTAATAAATTAATATGTGTATAAATTAATATTATAATATTTAATTTATAATATACATTAATATTATAAATATAGATTAAATATATTAATATTATATTAAATAATAATGTTAATATTTAATATTGATTTATAATTTAACATTATATAAATAATTAATGTAAATGAAATATTAAATAATACTATATATTGATGTTAATAAAAATTATTAATATTTCATGGCAATATTAATATAAATTAAAAAAACGTAATAAAACAACTTGCCGCCCATGCCTAACCCCCCTCCAGCGGGCGTCACCATTGTTGTGCTGCCCATGGCCACGACCAATGAAATGAAATGAAATCGTTGTGTTTCCCACAGTGTGACGTGCTGTTGACACCCCAACCACACTACCTCCTGTGATATGTTGCCGCCCCAACCACGCGACGTCTCATGACGCTCGACCAGGTAACCTCCCGCAATGTGCTATCAATGCCTATTCCGTCTCCAAAACCACCGAATCTGCCACCAAACCAGTTAAATCAGCTCCTAAACACTGGGCAAGGTTTCGCTTGACACTAAAACGACACACTGGCGAATCATACACGGATCTAGGCGGATCCGGATCTGGTTCAGATGTGGGGATCCGTGTTTCCTTCTGTTGACCCCCGCGGATCCGGTAACATAGACTTAGACTCTTTACCTACTTTTTGTGCTCATTCATTGCACATGAATACAATTATTTATCTTATTATTAGTTCTATTTTATTGTTGTTCTTTTCATCTCTCTTTGTATTCATCTTTCTTGGAATATAATATTTACAACCATAAAAAATATATTTCTTCCTACTTTATTTGTGGAAGCCAGATTGTTTCTTCACTATCCTAGTCTTTATTTTATAGCACTTCATCTCTCTTATTATACTGTTGTTTTATAGTCACACTTCTAACCCATTTTTAGTCAAGGTTTACTATAATGGGCTTGTTTATTTTTTTCTAGGAAATATCCGGACAGATCCACCGGAAAGGTCACTTCTCTCTGACTTATTAGCAGAGCCTAACCCCAAGGGCATTGAGGAAAATTGACTTCACGACCTCCCATCACCGAGGTGCTTTTAGCAATGCGAACTTGAACAATTGAGCTAACCTTAGAAGCTATTATAGTGGGCTTGTGTTTGTTTGAGAAACGATGCATTTTATTGCAATACAGTAATTTATGTTGGTGTATTTCTCTTATTCAAAACTACTATAACTACAGAGTTATCACTGAATCAAATGGCAATGAGTCCTATGTATAATAAAGTGCAACGGAAAAGTTTGAACCATTAACTAAACTTATCAGTCAACCGGTTTTGTTGAATGGAGCCTCCATTTTCATAGATAAAATTTCTGTATGGTTGAGAAGAGAATTGCAAGATATGAATGTGGTCAGTCATTGCACTATGAAGAATTAATATGACAAGTGGAATTATCCTTGGACTGCCTCAAAAGCGATTGGATTATTTATTCTTCTATACTCTTTGTACAGGCCTTGCAGAAAGAGAGGGAGGAGAAGCTTGTGGAGACACTGAAAGTCCGACTTCAGCCCTATGTTGAGGGTCGAAAACAAGAATTTGTGGACTGGGCAATTGCAGAAGCCCGTCGTCTGTCCAATGCATGTAGGTTTTTTGTCATCTCTAATGTATGGAAAAATTTGCGCAATAAATTTGATTATGGAATCAGATGATAGTAGGAAGCATATTTGTTCTTAGTTTGTTTAGAGCATTGATTCTACGTAAAGGAACTATGGATTCTTTATAATTCACCATCATCTTTAAGTTTGTTATTATATGTTTTACCTTTTTACTATTTTTTTTGGTTGAAAAATACGTCTTACATCACAGAAAAATATTTACATGTTGAAAGAATGAAGTGGAGCTCTATACACAACGGACATTATAACCTCTTTCATAATGCTATGTAAATTGAGATAAAATCAGAATAAGCTATGGCATCTAGAGATTGTGCATCTTTGATCAACAGAGCATCCTTAGCTAGGAGCTGATGGCATACCTCATCCTGCCATAGAGTACAAAATGTAGACAATGAGCTAACCTCATGTTCAAAAATAGACTTACACCTCTTACATGGAATGAATAATAGTGAAATCCACAAGCACTGCCATATACTAGAGAAGACAGTACAAAGTTACAAACTAGAGAACAACAATCTGAAAACAATGTAGCACACCAGTGAACCCCGCATTGAAGCAGAACCGAATATTGATCCTCTAAATATCTTCGGCAGCATTTGGCAAACTAACTCTCCCGAAAATGCTCTTCACATTCTTCCAGTGTTGATTGATATGACAGAACTTAGAAGTTATTAGTAAGCCCACTCTTGGCCAACTGAGTCTTGGATGGGATCCTCTAATAGATCACTAACCAAGAAAAAGCCCTTAGCTTATAAGAATGCGAAACAGACTAAACACTGTTAAGTATACACACCTATCTATCCTCCAAATTGGTGAACACCCACCTTGTATTGAGAATGGAGGATAATGGATGTCTTTGATGAAACATTGAACACAGACAACAGGAGCCATATTGGTGAAGCAGTGGACCAAATATCCCCCTTCAATCAGTCGATTCCACCACCAGCAGAGAAGGGGCCATTCAATCATAGAGTCTATCATGCTCTGAATTGAGATTAGGAGTGGAAACATTACAGAATCCTATCACGCAATCCTAAATTAAAAACTGTGACTTGTTACCCTCTGATTTGTATGAGGGTATACATGAGTTAATCATCACATGGTATGATCTCAGCCAATAAATTATTTCTTCACAGCAGTTTCCTCATGTGCATATCGTTACAGCAGAACATTCTTCTAAAAGAATTCTGAGAATGAAATTCATCGATTTTCAACTTTAAATTTAAAAGGGGCTGAAATGGCAATCAAAGAATTTTATAGTGTGAGAGACTTGAAGGAGGTGTTGGAAATATTGAGGGGAGTGAATCAATATTTCACTTAATTTAGTTAATTTTACTTTTCAGGGCATTAAATTGAATTAGCATCAGATCAAACATATTCCTTCTGGAAAAATTCCAAAATATCTACTGTGCTTCTGGGTTTTAATAAATTTGTTTAGTGAAGAATATGGTCAAACATTTGGTGTGCTCATGGTTGTTGGTGCACTTCATCCAATTTAGTTTAATATGGATGAAAACAGTGAAGGATAAATGCCAGCCATCTCATTAAAACAGCTCTATATTATTCACATAAACTTGGAAATAATAATGCTACTGATATCCACCATATACAATCAGTCATGAACACACTTTACCACTGATATATAACTCAGAAATATACTGCAAGAGATTGCTGATTTGTGCACTGATAATGCCCACAAACACTGATATCTATAGCATTAATGCACGCTGGAAGTTGCACATTCTTCACATTAATTTATTGCAATATAAATACAAAATGAGAGCACAATGAAGAACCTGGTATAAGTTCACAAATTTAAGTTCAGCATAGTGTCAGTCCAGAGAATGCTACAGAAACAATAATATCTAGGAGACAGCCCCTTTATTCATTCCTCTTCCCATCCTTCGACACTAATACAAATCTGATACATACTGGCACTCATTTGTGGCAAGTATGCTCAGCTATGGGTGGGATTTTTGACCAGCAACAAGAATATTTGGTTCCACAAAGAGCAGGTCCATCAAGAGGGTATAAACACGTCCATATCTTCCCCACTAAACTCACCAGAAAGCAAGAGAATATCAGTCCCTTCTCTGGTATGAAACTCAGCCCATATGAGGAGATACTCTTGACATAAAAAGTAGGGGTTCGGCCTGTATAGGAGGAACTCGGCACCTGTGATAAACTCAATTCGCACATCCTTATACAGTCTTCAATTTGTTGGCTTTTGGTTCAGAGAGATGGACTTTGATGGCTGGAAAATATTTCTGAACTTGAAGGAAATTCGGCCCCCTTAAATAACTCAAAATTTGACCCTTTTTCACTGGATAAAAGTCTGCTAACAATATTGGAAAAATTCGGCCTCTTTCCTGGGCACATTTATCTCTGAAATGCACAAATAATTCTGCCTTCAATCTGAGCAGAAGGAAACCCAAACAAACATCTCGGCCTCTGAAGTTTAGCTGGCTGCAGTCTTATGAGAGTTTGGCCACTCCCTGTAAGAATGAACTCGGCCCTTGTATTGACTGGTAATTCAGCTCCCTTCCAACAATTGTTCCCGCAATAAACACAAATGGGAGATCTGAAGTGACTTTGCCTAAGAGCTAACTAGGGTGGCACTCGAAGTCCACCGAAACTAGCTACTGAGTTTTGCTTGAAACTCTTGAAACTCGCTTGAGCTTCTTCACAATGTCAAATGGGAATGATAGGAATAGAATGATTTGCAATTGAGTCCATCTCCCATTTATAATTCTCCCTTGAGTCTCCTTCTAGCTTCTAGATTCTCTTTTCTTCCTACTATTTTATTGGTGGGGCTCAATTTCCACTAGGAGACTTTTTGCCACCGTTTTGAATTTTGAATTAAATAATAATTTGCCTCCTTTATCAATAAAATATTATTTTTCTGCCAATCTCCAATAAAATAATAATTCTCTTCCATCCTCCAATAAAATGTTATTTTCCGCCATTCTCTATAAAATAATAATTTGCCTTCCTCTAATACAATATTATTTTGCACCATTCTATTATAATAACAATTTCCCCATTTTCTCACAAAATAATATTTTCCCCCTTTTCTTAATATTACTAAAATTGGGCAAAATTCCTTAGTGACTTCCATGCTCACAAAATTGGGGATATTACAATCAACATCACAACACCATTCAACAATACATAACATTAGAGACAGTGGACAAGATATTTTAGGTGGAAAGCCTTTTGCAAGAAAAACCATTGAACGCTTCTTAATATAGGTCTTCAAAAGATTTACATCAACAGGAAGCTCCAACTTCCAAGATTCTCTGGCTACAACTAAAAGGAGGCTCCAACCTTTTGATTTATCAGCTGCAACTGAAAGAACGTGTTAGTTTCTTTAGCATCGAATGTGTTCTTGCCATGAAATTTGGTCGAGAAGCTAGAATACATGAGATCTCCAAAACCTAGAAATCATTTTTGGAAATTCCACCTAGAGATGGCTTAATTAGGTTATTAGCCAATTTTTAAATATTTCCTAAGTCTAAACTTATGGAATATGGTTAATTAATGAAAATTAATTAAATCAAGGTGAGAATTATTTAGAAACTCAAACAGATCGACTTCGATATGATCCTAGCCCTTGATTAAGATTTGATCTTGACTGTTGGAGTCCCAACAGAGGATTATAAGAAGTCGATGGGCACTTAGAGAATACACTAGTGCAGATACTTAGTTGCCTAGGCAATTTGATTTTCTCAGTAGCGGAGACTTAGCAGAAAAGATAGAGCCAGAGGGTGAGTAGTAGGTGGCAGAGGAGGTCAGCGACATTTCCGGAGGAAGTATTCTAGTTCCAGGAGAGGCAGTAAGAGGGAGTGCGAAATTCCCAGAGGGTTTGTGCAAGGACTGCGCATTGCATAACGACAGAACAATTCGATCTAGTCGGAGGAGCTAGCGATTCAGCAATTGGTAGTCAGGTTTTTGATCAAATAATCTAGTGAGTCATTTCCAGAGACAGAGAGACAACACTGTTGATTTCAGAGATTCCTAGAGGCAGCTAAAAAAGTGTCTGCGCAAGCACTGCGTAGAGTTTGATGTAGAAGGATTTGTGTGTGGCTGGTGAGGCAGTTCCAAGGATAGAAATTAGTTGTGGGGTGAGGGAAAATTCTCACAATAATTTTGCCAGTATTTTTCCCAGATTGGATTGCTAGTAGAGCATCCAAATTATTGTACTCAGATTTGTTGTTCAAGAATAATAATAAAACCCTCATCTGCTGCACCAGTTTTCCCAAGTTGGGTTTTTCCGGGGACAATTGTCCAAAAACAACTGCGTTAAATTTTTGTGTGTGTGCTAGAATTTCTCAGTTTCTAGTATTTTATTTTCCACAATATTTTTATGGTGAAAATTGCAGTAGTGATTTATTCATTGTTTGTTGTAGAAAATAAACTACACAATTAAATTTATAGTTAGGAGAATAATTTTCGATTATTGCAATAAATGAAAATTTCACAAGATGCTCCAATGCCTTGGTTTATCAACTCCAACTAGGACACTCCAACGCCTCAATTTATTAGCTCCAATTGGAAGGATGGTCCAACGCCCTGGTTTTATCAGCTCCTACTAAAAGAATGCTCCAACACCCTGCACAAGCTCCAACTTGTCATACCACCACCCTACCACCCTGAAATGTTCTCAAGTTCCAACCTGAAGAAGACTCCAATCTTCACCTTGCACCACACTGCCACCCTAAAGATAAAAGAATAAGATTGATTATAGTGAATATGTTGCTCAACCACTGCTTTCAACAACACTGATATTCTGCCTTTGGTCTTGTCATATCACTATCATAATATTTGTGTCACTGCTATTTGATCAATCTCATCATGGCATTATCACTGCTACCAATATACCACTATACTTGTCACTGCCTTTCCTCTTGCCCAATAGTCCATAACCAATCTGATTTCATAAATACAATTCTTTTCACTCTGACATCCTAGCAACAATCCTTCAACAATGCCTGCTCATTAAACTACTGCACAATGCAAGCTCTAATGAGAATATACTCTTAAGGCACATATATAAACATAATTAATGTATATCTTTTTGCAACAACCAATTCAAATGACACTCAGCCATACAAGGACAACCTAGCCTCAACTTATCTCAACTTCACATGGTATTAGTAATAATACAAATACGTGGCAATGACAGTAGCATATAAAACTTTACTGACAACCTCTCTCAACTATATAGACTTATAGTCTGCCAACACCTTCTCAGTCCTTTGCATATGCAAGACTTGTACTCAAAATAATATAATCAAGCAATCGTTGCGCTGGTTACAACGATAGTTTTAAGACAATTACTAATCATGGGTCCAAGGGATAAGTTGTCTAAACTCATCAACAAACAAAATTTCTTTCTCTGCACAAACCCTAGCAGCTCTAGCTCAACAGTGTTCATTGCTTATGTAGACCTTGGACAAAAACACCATCATCAATATCAATGTTCAACAACACCATTTGTAGGTCTATTCTGGCCATCAAATGCTTCTATGTTATGTATACTATACTGTGAAAATTTCAAAATAGAAATTTCTTCTACTTATTAACTCAGAAATATGTTATTCACAGTGTTCTTACGGTGAATATCAAAATAAATTCTATTACAGACTTGTTGATATGGCGAATTTTCACTATACCAACAAGGGGAACTAACCCGATCACAGACCCCAATTAGATCTACTTTCGTTTGGAGTGGTTAGTTCCGACGGGTTTTAAAGGACCCCGTGAACTGTTATAGGTGTTGAGAGATTGCTTCCTGGAGGAAGACTTCAATATCAATAAAAGGAAACAACTAACCTATATGTATCAAATCCTATCTAAACTACTTAAGCTAGTCCTAACTATCCTAATCTATCTTGCAGGAACATAACAAAAAGAGGTTAAACATCATATATAAATTCCAAGTCCAAATGAATCAATTACTGGTTCACATAAGAACAAGGCTGCATTAAATCTGAATTGCAGTCCAATTACTCATACAGGAATACACATTCCTTTTCATACAAATAAAGCTTGCAACTGATGTCTAACATAGTTTCAAATCAAGGACTGCTCATGAGTTAACTATGATGAAGAATTACATTCAAACAACCAAGGTTAATCACAAGCTATATCGTTATCAATATGCACAAAAACAAAACACATTTGTATTTATGCCAACAACAACACCCTATTTCAAAACACATAAAAGCAAAGGAAAATAAATCAGAAACCATAGGCTCCTTATTCAACCAAACAGTCTTCTTTATTCATAATAAATCAAAGCTATTCCACTCAAACAAAAAGCCCTTCCCTCATCTACGAAGGTAATATTTATGCCTCTGGAGATGACATTCTGTCTTCCCTTTCACTTTTCCCACTCATCCCTCTGGTGTTTTCAGTATACAAATCAAAATATATAGAGATAGAACCGTCAGTGTAACTGTTGACACGTAAAAGGCATATTTGCTAGAGCGCTTCATTTCCTGGGGAAATGAACAAATGTTAATTAAGGGGGTGACTGTGTGTCATCTCTCCACGATGAAACCCAGGACAACTTTGCCTTTAGAATACACAAGCTACGCGTGGAACCCCAACCGAGAACACCCAAGGCCGGATCTTTAAACAGAATATACCCGCATACCTGAACTCTTCAGATCTGCTCAAGCATCTTTTACTCCTCGCCTGCAGAGACGATTAATGTTAGCTTTATGATTATGAACATATGATACAAACGCCCAAGAACAACTCTTGCCATCATTGAAACTTTAAAAATGATAAGGTGTAATGAAATCAAAAGGAGCGAGTATGAAAGAATCGGCCCCTGGCTCAGCCAAAATTGTGTTGCGACCGAGTTGCAATCACACATCTCAACGGGAAATCATATGCAACATCACTCCTATCGGATTTCCTTTGAAAACCCGGACCACGACATTTCATCGAATGCACAAGAAAACATGGGAAAACTGCGGCCGGACCCTAAGGCGGACTTCAAAAATTATGTACCGGATCTATAACCATCGTTGGGTCTGCCATATGGTGTACCGTCTCGCACCTTATGTGTGAGTGCTAGACTCCGCCGATAGCGATTTGCAATGGGGCGGGGGCGGACCCGATAATATATATATTATGTTTAATAGGATTGGCGGGTCCGCCATATCGCATATCGCAATATGCACAGGCCTAGGGCCCGTCGTTTGCGATATGCGATTAGGCCGGACCCGATATATATATAATCTATATATATATATATATATATATATATATATATATATATAAACACGGTGGGTCTACCATATGACATTGTATTTTATATATGATCCCTAGGTTCCGCCGATTGCGATAAGCGATTGGGGAGGTGGACCCGAAATACATATGTGTTGAGTTTAATAGCCTCGACGGGTCCGCCATACCGGACTGCGCTCTATGTTCATGGACACTGCTGATTGTGATATGCGACGGGCTCCGGACCCGAAATATATAAATTGTGGTTTATAATGCTGTTGAGTCCGGTGCCTCATGGTACGCGCTGCGCGCCAATGTTGCATACGATAAGCGAAAAGGAATGTTATGTGTATTTTGCGAAGTATTCCCATTATAAAGAGTTATGATGGGACTAAAGACGCGATGGAAGATTTTGTGGGTTAAGCACACAAGCGATTATAATAAGGGTGGGGGTGATTATATGTGTGGGCATAAATGTACCATGAATGCTTATGAAGATTGAAAAGTCCCGATGAAGGGAATGAATGAAGGGCTAGGGTCGGTCATGAATGAACCATGCAGCAGAGGTTTATTCAAGGGGCTTAGCCATTAGGCATTGAAAATTTGACTCGGCAAAGAGTTAAAATCCCTGGGATAAAACAGATCATTCGGAAAGATTAAAGATCAAACATCTAGGGGACCCATTCAAAATTTGCTATCAGAGCATGTTTTAATAAGGTGGTGGTTGTGGCCACAACAAATGGCGAACTGCTGGGCGAACCAGTTATCTCTATTTCCAAATAAACCTCAGATGAATGAAACATTAGGGTGTTAAGATAAACTTGAAATGCAAACTATGCAAATGAACATGCATGGGTTCCACTTCAACATTAATTGTTTCAGGCGGGATAAAGACAAATAACTTTTTCTTATTGATAAGGTTTTGACAGGTATTCTCCAATGGTCATATTATGGGGTTTATTGACCTTCCTTTACCTATTTTCTACTTTCAAAATCCTTTCGGGGCCATCATTGGTCTGTCAATCCCTGTTCATGTGTGTACCTCAGCTCTTTATTGCTCATCAAACTTGATGTAGATATGCTCATCTGCACTTTATATGAGAATTTCGATGTTATATTTTTATATGATTGGATGGGGCGTAGTCATGGATCATGCCATATTTTTAAACCGCTTAAGCGAGGTTGGGCTTGTTGTGTCAACTGGTACTCTGAGCCCTGTTGTCGCACAGATTGTCACGACAACGCTCAGACCGGGGGTTGTCACCCTGATCCCCGATCTCTCTGTTTAACCCTGTCTCCTGCGGCTAAGGGGGGTAGACCCTATGGGACAATGGATGACCAACTGTGAACCAGTTGGGTTGGGAGACACGAGGAAACAAGCACTAGATTGATATTATTAAGTTAATAGACCAGTGCCCTATAGACTGAATGATTATGAGCTCATTAACAATCATTTACCATCAGATAACTCAAGCAATGCAAAATTTCGATAAACGCACAATGCTTTAATAGTGATCCAGCGATTAAAACTCAGTAACGATATTCCAAAAATAAAATGCTTGAAATAATCACGTAAAATGATAACCGGAGATCACATTCATGTAGTTAATCTTCAAATGAACATTAAAGCATGTTAAACATTAATTCCCACATCAAAATTTTAGCCTCAGTAGAAGACATAAAACATAACAAATCCCTGAGCCAAGACTCAAACTGGCAAAAAAAACTTTTCAATTTATTTATTTATTTATA
>APFE030933694.1:230289-244600 GCA_000404065.3 Pinus taeda
AATTTTTAATTTTAATTTTTAAATGGATCCTCGAATTTAGCCTTTGGAAAAATTACCTAGGACCTAGGACTTAGGACTTATGACTTATGAGGGTATTAAAACATTTTCTAACCCTCAAGACACTTTACATCATGAACTTTACAATTTTACATCTTCAGGGGGAAAACCCATTTGAAATAGACCCTCATAGACCACCCAATTCTGCGACCAAACATAATCTAGCAGATCAACACACTAGGATTCCCCTAAGATTCTAATGACAAAATCCATTCCGGCTTTGGGGTTAGGCTGAAGGAAAACTCTGTCGATTATGGATTGGTGAGACAAAAAACCTTTTGGAACGTAGATTATCATTAGAAAATTAGGTCCACCTAGGCAATTTACATACATGACTCGGTTCTACTAAGATTATTTACAATTTACACATGCAGACGGGGTTTACAACATAATATGATCAAGACGACGATGACTGTCGAATGGCATGGACACATCAATCAAGCACTATCCCTTTTGCGAAGAAAAGGGGGTGTACTGCTATGGGTAGTTGACACACAGTGGTCAACATCTGGCTCTACTTGGGGAGACGTTGCTGCATTGTAGGAATGTGAGAATCCAGAATCTGCATCCACGCAACACAATAGAAATAAGTAGCGTCCATTCAAAAATCATCATATATTATATAACATTTAAGCATATGAAAGATAGAAGCTCTTCATTTATTAACAAGGCAAGTAAATCTAATCTTAAAACAGAAATAAAATGCTGAAATAACAAGGAGTAGGGTTAGAAATACAATACAAAGGATGCCCTATGGCATTAGATATCATCTTTGAAGAATAGCTTGAGCATTTGGCCATTCACAGGTAGATCAAGTGGTTCGCCATCCAATCTACTCAAGTGGAATGAGTTTGGTCCAGCTATATCTCGAATGATGTACGGTCCCAACCACAAACTGTCGAACTTCTTATGTTTTCCTCGTCTTTCATTCTTGCGATCCCAAAGAAGTACCATATCTTCCACCTGCAAAGATCTAGATTGAGAGAATTTATCAAAGCTTTTCTTAATGTTAGATTGATTTTTACATATAGCATCAAAAGCTGTCCTACGAGCTTCTTCTAACTCCACAATCTGATCTATTCTATTTTGAACAACATCTTTATTAGTAGAAAAATTCTGAAGGAGCTGATAAGCTGGCAATTTCAGGTGCACAGGTAAGGTTACATCCAAGCCATAAACTAATTCAAAGGGAGATTTACTAGTAGCTTTCTTCTTAGTGATTCTATCTGCCCATAAAGCATACTTGATTTTGCTATCCCATGATCTCTTATTATCTCTTACTATCTTCTTGATAATGGTTATGAGATTCTTATTACTTGATTCAGCCAGACCATTACCCTGAGGGTAGTAATTTGACGAATGAGACAAGACAATGCCATACTTGAAACAAAAAGATGAAAACTCTGAGTAGCTAAAAGCTTTGGCATTGTCAGTAGTGATCTTAGCAGGGACACCAAATCTAGTAATGATATTATTTTCGATGAAATCCATAATAACTTTTTCAGTGGCATTCTTAGCAGGAATGACTTCAACCCATTTAGTGAAATAATCCGTAGCAGTCAAAATCCATGAGTAGCCATTGCTAGAATTTTCATGGAACTTCCCTATGAAGCCCAGACCCCAATGTTGAAAAGGTGCCTCTACAATGACAGGTTGTAGGGGTAGGGCAGCAAGCTTCTGTTTCCCAATGAATAGTTAACAGGCTTGACAATTTCTAACAAACTTATGCACATCATAAAAAATTGAAGGCCAATAATAACCAGCTCTCAGGATTTTGTGGGCGGTAGTTCTAGCAGCATAATGACCACCACAAAATCTTGAATGAAACTCAGAGATTAATTTCTTGGACTCAATCTCATCAACACACCTAAGTACTATGCCCTCAGGATTTCTCCATCCAAGGCCATCCTTCATAAGGCAATACTTAGTGGCTTTTAATTTAAGAGCCCTTTTCTTATGAGCAGCTAAATGGCTAGGACATGCAAGATTCATCAAGTAATAAACTATGTCCTTGTACCACTCATACTCTCCTAATCTTTGCAACTCAAGCGAGGATAGATCGCTAAGACAAAACAAACCAAGAGTCTTTTCGTTACTTTCAGTCAACATTTGAGCCAAACCTTGGCCTTTGACTAGCTTGGTGGGTCTGATCTCTAAATCATATTCTTGTATTTTAGTAACCCACCTAGCGCGAGGCCCTAAACAGTCAGTTTGAGTTAATATATCTTTAATAGCAGAGTGTGGAACGAAAGCAATGATTTTAGAGTAACCCACATAAGTTTTGAAGTGCTTAAGAGACTTGACCAAGGCATAAGCCTGCTTTTCCATGGTATTGTACTTCAATTCAGAACTTTGAAGTGCTTTACTCATGAAAGCAATAGGCTGCTCGTGACCATCTTTATTCTTTTGTAACAGGACACCAACAATGGTATCTTCGGAAGCGAAAGAAAAAATCATGAAATCCTTGGAATAATTGGGACTAACTAAGACAGGAGCTCCGCTGCTGATACTCCGCAGCTCACTGTCCAGAAATCACCCTTGCTCTCTTGCTCTCCTTCTCTCAATCTTCTCATGAAAGAATTGAATCGAATGTGATCTTTTCCTCCTTTCCTCCCTTAATATAACTCCAAGTGACTTTTGGGTGATCCAAGTGACTTTTGGGTGATCTCTAAATCCAATGGCTGAAATAGATTTAGATCAATGGCTGAGATTAAATGCAAATTTAAATCTCACTTTCTATTTTTTAATTCACCCACTTTAATAAAGACCCACTTAGTCATTTATTTCCAAAGTCACTTTTCCTTTCTGATTTTTCATTGACTTTATAAAAGTCACTTTAAAATTAGACTTAGTAACTTTATCACTTAAAGTCACTTTTAAATTAGATTTTAACTTTATAAAAATTATAAAGTCGCTTTAGGAGAAAAATTAAAATCTTTGGACACTTTTCCCTAGGCCAAAGATCAAAGCCTAAAGGAACCACCTGTCCTCCGGTACCAAATTTCAACATTCCCGATTAACCCCTTGAAGGCATAATCCATAGCCCTTTGGAATGTCGCCCCAGCATTGGTTAATCCAAACGACATTTTGATGTATTCAAAGGTACCCCATGGCATGGTGAATGTGGTTTTATGATGATCTTCCTTTTTAACCCATACCTAATTGTACCCAGAAAAACCATCTAGCAACAACATCATTCCAGAACCGGTTACTCTTTGCAATAAAGTCTCCATGTTTGGCAAAGGGTAATTATCTTTCTTGCATGCTAGATTAAGGTTTCGAAAATCGACACAAAGCCTTATCGTACCATTTTTTTCCTAACAATCACCAGATTTGAACACTATGTCGAATGCTTTGTTTGAGCGATAATTCCTGCTGCAAGCATTTTCGCAAGCTCTTTCTGAACCAAAGGGGCTATTTTAGGATTAATTTGCCTATGTTTCTGGCGAAAAGGTTTAGCATTTTCATCTTTTAAGGGGATAGTATGTTCCATGACATCTTCCCTATAGCTTTTTAACTCATCAAAAGAAAAAGCTAAAACATCTCGATATTCGCGAAGTAAATAAGTTAACTTTTTTCTTTCCTCCACACTAGTACCTTTACCGATTTTAACAATCTTTGGGTTTTTAGAAGTACCAATGTTTATCTCGAGATACTCACATGGGTTCATCTTATTTTCTTCTCTCAACTTCGTGGCATCATGCCGATCAAAATGTTGCTTTAAGGCAACCACATTCCTAGGAGTAGGATTTATGATATGCTCATGATTTAAAGATCCATCCTCTTCAAAATCTATCTGGAAATCCTCAAACTCATCCAAACTATTAAGAAAACGAATGACTTGCTTTTCATCATTGAAGACCTGCCAATGCTCTGAGTTATCTGGAACAGATGGTCTAAATATTACTTCCATTTTGATCTTATCCTTAATTAGCTCATCAGATAACTGGAAAGTAGTAGCAGCGATGACAAGTTCATCTGCCAAACTATTTTGCTCTCTTGGGATTGCTTCGAGGTCATGGGCATCAAAGTGCTCCATAGTATCCCATACAACATTCCGATAATTTTTAATCTTTGATTTTTACGTGTGAATTTATTTTTAAGCTGCATGATAATTAAATCAGAATCCCTCTTAATGCTAAGCAACTTAATCTTCAAAGATTTTTCCAATTCAAGACCCAACAATATAACCTCATATTCAACGACATTGTTGGTTGCTTCAAATTCTAATCGATAGGCAAACTTGAAAATGTGATCAAGGGGAGATTTAATCACTATTCCAGCACTTTTGCCATGCCTAGACGATGCACCATCGAAGTACATGAACCAAAATCTATCATTGAGATCCTCAATCTTATCATCAGGAGGAATTATGAAATTAGACATGATGGCATAGTTCCCAATGTCAGATTGCTCTTTGATTATCTTGTTGTGAGGTCTCTTAGGATCTTTGACATGAAATTTTCTTTCGGGCTGTCTCTTTAGTCTTACAAAACCATCACCCCTAGGAGAAGGAATCATAGCTTATGACCAATTCATTTGAATACTTCCTCCTAGATCAGAGGCCCACTTTCTGGATAAAAGCATACCCCAGGCATGGCGCACGTCCACCACAACAATATCCATAACAATCATGATGTCTGGGTAAACTGATAGATGAACTTGCAAATCTTTGATCAAACCATGCACTTCAATTTTCTTAGAATCCATGGCACATATGTTATAGTAGGGTCTAGAAACTCTTAAGTTAAGCTGTTCCATGACCCTTTTAGTCATTACACAAGCTGATGCACCTGAATCCAACATGCAATTATTCAATTTATATCCATTAACTAACAAGGTGATAAAGAAAGGCTGGTGATCTTTGTTATCTGCATCTAAGCTTTGCAAATATATGGGAGCATCGTGATAGTCAACTTCCCGAATCTTCTGTTGAGAAGTATTTATTTGAGGACCTTGGATAGCTTTTAGTAACTTATCTCTTTGGGAAAGGATTTTAGCAATCTCGGAGACAGGAACCCAGATTTTTGCATTGTTAAACCAACTTCCCAAATCGACATCTAATCCAGAGTTTAAACCAGGGTTAAAAGTTCGAGGGGGAATTTGATTCCCGCTTAGATCTTTATCCCTTCTCTGATAGGTCAAACCTTTATCTCTAGCAATTTCCAAGATTTGCTTGGGAGAGGGTTTTTCACCATATAACCTAGCCAAAATGTCATCTTCATTTTCAAGGTTATTTATACTAAAAGTTGATGAAGGATTCATAACATCACGACTATTTTCCTTGAACTTTATCCAATCATCCATAGACAAAGGAAACTTGCTACCTAGCACATTTATTTGATCACCTGCCCCAAACATCCCGTTATCTAAGATCCTTCTAATGATGGGGCAAGTGGCCTCTTCATGAAGAGCATCACAAACTCGACAGTAAGGAGGAGCATTATCAACCAAATTAGTAAACGGATTAGGAGGTCTCTGCTCACTAGATTGACCCTTCTTTTGCCAATTGTTATTTCTGTTATTATTATTTCGAGGCTGGAAATTTTGTGTTTGTGTTCTTTCCATTTAGACTAGCCTATTCTGCAAAGTGGCTATCTCCTTATTATGATTAATTTCCATGGTTTCAATCTTTTGGAGAAATTTAAGAACAAGTTCACTTTCAGGCTCTTGAACTACTTTTCCTTTAGGTTCTTTTAGTTTCGTAGCAGTCCTATCGAAACCTGGGATCTCAGACTTCCTAGATGCTGCCTTGTCCTTTTCAAGCTCTATAGCTAAGGTCTGGCAATCTCTATAATCATTAAGTCTAGCACGCCTTAATTCATAAGATGGCTCAGGACTAAAGGCATCAATGTAACAATACCATTAAACCTTTTGTTAAATTCTTCAATAGTTTCATTCTCTCTTTTTTTTATTATGCTGATAGCTTTTATGAGGTGTCTTCCTTCTCTGTTATCTCCATATTTTTCTTTAAAGGCATCAATGATCGATTCTAAGGAATCAAATGAATTCTAAGGCTTTTCAGTAAACCATTCATGAGCATCGCCCCCCAAGGTTAAAATAAAAAGAGTCATTCTAACATCCTCATGATCGAAATCAGGAGACCTTGTGTACTTAGCCATCCATATACTAAAATCTCTCAGATGCGAATTTGCACTAATCACATTCTCCCTGAAAGCTAGGCAACTTATCTATCCCAAGTGATGGAAGAGCATTGGGATACCTGGGAATGTTAGAAAAATTGCAAGGGGCATACATATCCATGATGTCGTGCCCAACTGGACTAGTAAAAAGAAAATGGATATCAGAGAGGGCTTCTTGTCCGAGTTTAACAAGAAGTGTATGAGAAAGAGTTTGTGTAATTGTACCCTGAGGGCCCTTTCAGGATCAGGAGTAGGATTGCACAGACTGCTTGGATGTCTTCTAGTATACACTCTTGTAGATAATATATGAAGTGGAGTCGCCACCCGGACAGGAAGTGAAACACGGGAAAGCTTGAAATAAAAGGACCAAGGACAGAAAAAACTCTATCCCCGGCAACGGCGCCAAAAAATGTTGTCGCACAGATTGTCACGACAATGCTCAGACCGGGGGTTGTCACCCTGATCCCCGATCTCTCTGTTTAAGCCTGTGTCCCGCGGCTAAGAGGGGTAGACCCTATGGGACAATGGATGACCAACTGTGACCCAGTTGGGTTGGGAGACACGAGGAAACAAGCACTAGATTGATATTATTAAGTTAATAGACCAGTGCCCTATAGACTGAATGATTATGAGCTCATTAACAATCATTTACCATAAGATAATTCAAGCAAATGCAAAATTCGATAAACGCATAATGCTTTAATTGCGATCGAACAATTAAAACTCAGTAACAATATTCCAAAAATTAAATGCTTGAAATAGTCACGTAAAATGATAACCGGAGATCACATTCATGTAGTTAATCTTCAGAGAAACATTAAAGCATGTTAAACATTAATTTCCACATCAAAATTTTAACCTCAGCAGAAGAGATAAAACATAAGAAATTCCTAAGCCAAGACTGAAATTTGCAAAAAATTTGCAAAATATTTTTCTATTTTTAAATAAAATAAGACTAGGCTAACTAAAGATGAAACTTTAAATCTAAAGAAAATTCTTAACTATAAGACAGAATAAAAAGTCTATTGTTTTTTATTGTTTAAATAAAGCTAAAATATCAAAATGGAACGAAATTGAAATCCTAAATTAAAATCTAATCTAAAACCATAAAATAAAACTTTAAATCAAAAAATTAAACAAAATATAAAACTAAAACCCTAACTAAAGTCTAAAAAGGGACTTTTTATATTTTATATTTTTTATGATTTATCACTTTTATGATTTTTTATTATTAAATAAATCTAGAAATGATGTAAACTTAAAACTAAATCAAATATAATCTAAAGCCTAAAACTAAACCAACATTGAAAATTTTACAAACTAAGCTAAGCTAAATAGGAAAAGCATTATATGTATGAAACCAAAAAAAAAGTTACGCTAAAATAAAATTAACTCTAACCATGAAAACCCAGGAAATTATAACAAAATTAAAAATGTCGATTGTTTGGTTATGCTCGGCAAGTGCAGGTTCTCGACGGCAACAAAGGCAAGACGTAAGGAGCTCGAAGGACTACGTGGAGTTTGAATAGGAGCTTGAGCATTCGAAGGTGATCAACACGCTGGGGACTTGGGCATTTGCTGGACATATTATCGCTGTAGGTTTGATGTGCAGGTGAAAGAACTGAGCGATGGGAGAAACTTCACGCAAGAGGCAGGTGTTTGGCTGTGGATGGGAACAAGCAAGACGGCGACAGCAAGGAGAATGCTGGAGCGAAAGGCAAGGGATGATGGGAATGACGCAGAGCTTTGGTGGATGTGGGTAGCTTAGGGAGTTGCAGATGAGGAAAAAGATGTGTTGACAGCAGAGAGATGAGAGGGTTTTGCAGGCTGAAACGTATGTGGGCTTCTCCCTTGTATATATATGTGTGTTTTTCTTTTGGCTTTCTGGGCCTGAGACCAACATACACCTAAAAAAAAAAAAATTTCGAATTTTTTCCTGCGAAATGAAGCCCCAAGAACAGCAGATAGATGGTTTGAACATCGCCTAGAATTTCTCTAGAGAATTTGAAAATCTTTTTGGAGAATATCCCTACAAAAATGAAACCCCGGACGACAGACTGCTTGAGGTTGCTTGATGAAACCCTGAAAAATTCTCAAAGCTTGTGCTTGCAACCTGCAATGGAAAAACAAAAACCCAGAAAATATATGCAAGAGTTGAAAATAAAACCCTACAAACCAGCTACAAATTTACAACATTTACAATTTTTCGACTCTTAAACAACCAGATTTATCAATAATCAACAATGATATTATCAAAATTCCAGATTTACTATGAAAAACTTCAGAAATCTCTCATGCAATTCAGAAAAACAAACTTAAATGATAAACCCAGGATTGAAATTGGCTGGGCTCTGCAAGAGAATGCTTGCGGGAGTTTGTTGGTTCAGCCGAGAACTTCCCCAAACGCCCACTGATCTTCTTAATAAGGGTTTCCTGCACAGCTCACTTCAACCATCAATAAAGAGGGAAAAAACAATACTAGATTCCAGATACAATGGAGATATCTTCCATTATTTCAGAAATCTTATTACCATTTAAACCCTAGTAAGTGAACAAGATACCTGTGTTCAACAATACTCTACATCAAGCTATTACTAATGGGTGAAAAATAAAAAATATGCAGAAAATAAAATAGCTCATAGCACTTCAGGAGAGTAACACCAGCGAGATTTCAACCCCAAAGTCTTTCTTTATTAGCACTAGAAAATGTTTACGAGAGAGCTTTCTTCAGCACAAGACTCACAGATCGAATGAATCAAATGACCCCTAGCACCCTATTTAAAGGAAAAATTCCCAACGGCTAGTTCGAGTGATCCATGTCAAAATGATCTCGACTGTCGATGAGGATCAAGATATCTCTTAATCTCATCCGTCGACTTTTTAATGCATTAAAAATTGAAATTCTCATTTATTTTACTCAAAAATTATTATTTTATATTTTTAAGTTTTTATTCTATTTTTTTTATCTTTTTATGTTTTTTATTTTTCTTTTTTTTTTTTTAAATTATTTAATTTAATTAATTATTTTAATTTAATTATTAATTTTTTTTTATTTTAATTTTTTTTTTTAATTTTTAATTTTAGTTATTATTTTATTTTTTAATGATCCTCGAACTTAGGCTTTGGAAAATTACCTAGGACCTTAGGACTTAGGACTTATTAGGTATTACAAACATTTTCTAACCCTCAAGACACTTTACATCATGAACTTTACAATTTTACATCTGAAGGGAGAAAACCCATTTGAAATAGACCTTCATAGACCACCCAGTTCTGCGACCAAACATAATCTAGCAGATCAACACACTAGGATTCCCCTAAAATTCTAATGACAAAATCCATTTCGGCTTTGGGGTTAGGCTGACGGAAAACTCTGCCGATCATGGATCGGTGAGACAAAAAACCTTTCAGAACGTAGATTATCACTAGAAAATTAGGTTCACCTAGGCAATTTACATACATGACTCAGTTCTGCTAAGATTATTTACAATTTACACATGTAGACTGGGTTTACAACATAATATGATCAAGACGACGATGACTGTCGAATGGCATGGACACATCAATCAAGCACTATCCGTTTTGCGAAGAAAAGGGGGTGTACCGCTATGGGTAGTTGACACGCAGTGGTCAACAGGTCCTGAAAAATTTGGAAAATTCTAGGATAAGCTTGGTGTAGTTTGTAGATTGACCATTAAGGGAGGGTGTTAAAGTAAATGTCAGGTTATCATTGCCAATTAAATATTAGACAGATGTTAATAAAGTCATTTCAAGTTTAGGCCATTTTATACTTTTATGCTTTCTTTCAGTTTTAGTGTGTTTCTCGGTTTACCCCACATATGTAAAGTGGATTGACTCGACTAGCTTGCAACCCTTTATGAGAAAGCTTTTGCTTTCTCATTATTAAAGCTATCTGGGTTTCTTTTATGTGTTCGTGTTAATGTTATAAGTGGACCACTAGATTCATTAGGATCTAGGCAGCTTATAGATTGCTTTGTATGGGAGTCAATGTTAAAATCAAAAGATAGGTTAATAGGATTTGTTTTTTTAAGAAGATACGTTCAACATCAATGATCTGGAAGTCTATCTTTTGCAAGTTTTGTATGTATTGTGTAAAGGTTCATATTATAATTTAGTAGAAGATGGTAGTAACTTGTGAAGTATACATGTAACGAATTTCTCTACTCGATATATTAACCCTAGAACATTGTGAATGAAGTTATGAATCTAGAATGGCTCGAGGGGTAGTTAAACTTGAAGTAATATGGTTTTCTATCTTTGGACAAAAGATGCAATCCTAAGAAAAAAGAAATTTATAGAATTTTATAATACTCTTACATTCAACAAAAGTGATAAGGGCGACTATCAAAATCAAGTAAGGAACAAAGTGCTCTTCATGGTTTGCTAGGAGTTTGTGAGTACCAACTAGATGCATAGGTCATAGGGGGTTTGCTATTGTCAACAGTGGATGCCAACTCATGTCACATATTCCAGTAAGAAGACTTAATCCTATAATCAATGTATAGGCGAATAGTTCTTTGATGTGTGGTCATTTAGCATTTCAGATATACAAAAGACAGGCTGGAGTCTCTTACTTTGCATATCAAATCATTGAATTGCACTATACAACACTCTTCTGCAAGCCCTCTCTAGAAATACTTAGGATGTAAATAATGTGTTACATCTATCTAATCATAGTTGAATCTTTTTGTATAGCTAACATGATGTGTCTATGACTTTTTGAGTAAGGAACAGTTTTGCAAACATGCTCAGTATCTCTGCATATATCCATTTTTTCTGAGTGTTTCAGTTTGTCGATTTTTCTGTGTTTCTCCAAGTGTATGCTTGCCGATATTTTCCAATATTTTTCCAGATATTTCTGATAAGTTTGTTTCTGGACCTTTGGTGATAATATTCCTGAAACAATTTTTGCAACATTGATAAGAAGCATAACATGGAGGGAGGTGACCCTTGGCCTATAGATCGTTTTGTGTGGATTGTAATATTTCTTAAATTTTCTATATGTTTGGCTGGTGCTTGTAATGCAAGTATCACTATTTACTAAGATTTTTTTTCCATACATATGTTATCAGGATTTTACATGAAGTTTTCCAGTACGTGAAGTTTTCCAATACGTTTAAATTGCTTATTGAATATAAGAAAAATAGCTTTCACATGACTTTTTTGGAGTTTAAAGTATAGTCCTAAGCCTTGACCAACTGTTTATGAGAGTGCATTTTGAAACAGATTTGGTTTTAACTTTTAAATTGTCATTTCTGATGTTGGCAGGTTTAAGAGAATACTTTGGAGCAAATCCTTCTTTCAGTCCTGAGCCATCAATGGGCACTGCCCATAAGAAAAATCAACAGGTTTCAGATGTCAGTGGTGAATCTGAGGATTCCGAAACAAATGAGGACTTTTATGATGCTATTGCTGCTGAAAGTCCTATAGAAGATGAAGATAGTGATGAGGATGAAAATTCTCCTACCAAGGTAGATTCTTTATCTTCCTATTCTAGTTATTAGCTTCCTCTCTAACAAGACACGGTATATCTGCATAATGGAAATCCTCAGCAATTTTACTTCCTCAGTGAAAATTTATTTCTGTCTGCATGTGGGATGCAGAAAATTCTAGTTCTATGTATGGATGGGTTTTCATTTCTATGGGATGCTTTATTCATAGGATTTAATTTTTAATTGATTTAGCTCACACTGAAGGTAGTGCTATTTATACGTCTGACAGTATGATCTCATTGGTTCTGGATCAGGATGTTGGGCTGAAGTTCAAAAATATTTCTTGGGCTCTTATGAGAATGCGGCCACCAGGTCTGTCTTTCTCTGCAACATATTTTTCACATTGTCATTTGCACCTTGTGAACAGCAATACAAAGAATCACACATTTGTTCATTCTGACACACACCCACATTTGGGCTTATGTGTGTATGGAAACAAGGATGCTTGATTGAAATATTTTTGTTTTAGAAATTGTTCTGCTGAGTCAGCAAAGCTATTATAGTTGATAAGAGGTCAAAGAATTGAATCATAGGCAAAAGCTTAGGAGGGAACACAATGTTAATAACCAGGAGAAGAAACAATAATTTTATTAATTTTATCCTAACTATTCTCAAAACAGAATATTATATAGTAGTCAAGACTCAATATGAAACTGTTCTGTGCAGTCGAGCTGTTTTAAGCATAGGAAGTTTTAGACTACTGTTGCAGGAACCCTCCTCCAACACGGCTTGGAGGCCATGACAATGAACCATGCAAATTTGTGCCTGAACCATGGGCAAAACCACAAACCATGCAGATCTGTGCCTGAACCACGAGCGGGACCACACTTAGAAAATTTGGAACCACGTTTCAGGCGAGAAAAAATGGTTGCTGTCTTTTTTGGAGCCGTGGCAATTCTAGCATGGTTTGCAAGCAGTTTTGGAGGAACACACACGGTTCTGTGGGAGCCAACTTTTTTATTTTTTTTCTCTCAACTATGGTTTAGGATGTGACCTAGGGGGAGTTTAGGGTTAGTTTGGGGAGAGTGAGGATGAGTTTAAGTTTTAAAGGGCCCCTTCCCCTTCTTGTTTGCTCATTCTTTCATCATTTGCTTGAACGTGGAGAAGAGAGGAGAAGATACCAAAGGAGATAGCAGGGTCTATAGAAAATATTTGGAAGAGGTTGGAGGAGAGAGCAAAGGAAAGCTTGGAGGAGTGAGGAAGGAGGAGTTTGGAGGAGATAACAAGGGCTGCCACCTACCTCAACTTCTCAAGCGCCAAAGAGGTAAGTACAAGCCCCAACTCAGTCATCTTCATGTACTTCTTGTTTTGTGTTTTTTTCCTCCTCTCCTACTATTTCCCATTCCTTCTTCCTCCTCATTTTATTGCAGGTTGCCCATCTAAGATTTAAGAAAAAAGATGTTCTTTTGGCTTATCATTCCATTTTTGGTTTTCACGGTGTTGGTTGGGGGCAGACATCAAAGGGAAGAAATGGAAGAATCATAGTTTTAAAACCTGTCTGATTCAACTCAGAAATCAGTCAAACTGATTGCTTAGCAAATCCAAGGATTGAACTGGTCCAACTAGCCCAATTTGTAGGCCAGTTAGGACCGATTATATGCCAAACCAGTTGGTTTGGCACCTTACTGGTCCTGAATGGCTGATTTTGTCATAAACAAGTTGGCTCAGGTGCCACACAGGTGGATGGAAAAATGGGGCCCATGGGTGGTTTTTTGCAAACAATGGACATCTTTACCCCCGAAATCTGCCTCCCTAAACTTCTAAAAGCAACTTCAAGCTCCTATATACCTCACACATTTGATTTCTAATGTTTGTGAGCATTTGAGAGCTTGGACTGTTCAGCAACAACAGCAAGTTTGGAGGTTCATTGTCATCTTGGAGAGAACTATTTAGTGAGTTGCATCTTGGAGAGGCTCATCAATTGTTTTCATTCCAAGCCTCCAGGTATGAGATTTCCCTAGGAAATTTCTAGCTTCATGCTGTCTGTTTTAATTTTTTTCCTTATTTCAAGTTTCAACTTTCAGTAAAAGAAAGTAGGAGAAGATAGTAGTTGTTAATAGATTTGCGTTTTTCTATTTTATTTGCAGATCTCTTTCCTTCCAAATCTGAAATTTCACCATCCATTATGGCCCCAAAAGCTAAAGATGTTGCATGGTTTCACTGTGATGTAGTTGTTGGCAAAATGTTGTGCAAATATTGCAAGCACCCAATGGAAGGAGAGGGTATTTATAGGTTGAAACAACACTTGGCTAGTATAGGAGGCTAACCCCATGTGATGCACCAAATAAAGTGATAGGGCCTAATAGGAAAGAATACCTTGAAATGTTTAAGAAATATCAAAAGGCAAAGGCTAGGGAAAAGGCTATACAAGATGAAATTGCAAGGAAGAAGGAACTTGTAGAAGCTATGGCTAGGAGAGAAGCAAGTGAGTATGATGATTTTGAACTTGAAGACTCCTCTATCCCTTCCACCAATCTCCATGACCCCTTTTGTTATGTTCCTCCCCCTCCTGGGTCTCACTCTCAACTTCAAGGTCAAGCCAAAGGTTAAAAAAGGATGAACATTAAGAGTTATTTAACATCTTCCTCCACCTTTGCC
>APFE030933697.1:0-53789 GCA_000404065.3 Pinus taeda
AATCTCACCCAAACTGGTGCTGAGGTTATGACTGCTGTTGAGGGATCGAATGATGGGTACCATGGCTTCAAGAATAGACCTGATTTATCCCAAAACCAAGGGCCAGAATCTAGAATACATTGTCTGCTTTCACGGTTTTCAAAATCTACTATAAAGAAACCCCTAGCACAGGGGTAAATATTAATTGCATCAGGAATTAGAGGCTTCCATACTTCTGAGATCCAACTATGGAGAGCTGTTAGCTGCGGCCAAAAACCATTGAATCGGCATACTAGGGCACTTTCAAAGAACTTCAAAGCCTCATCGACTGAAGCCTGGACCAGCTGGACAGTGGGAGCTGGGGCTTCACTGACAATATGGGCAGGAGCTTGCCTCGAGGCAGACAGAGAGCCAACAGCAATTTTCGCAAAGGTGGGAGCCATCTAGAAAATGTTATCCTTTATCAAACGAGATCTGATCCGCTATGGTATATGTATGTATGCGATCTGGAGCCGTAGAGCCGATCTGGAGTACCTAAGCTCCCGCAGAACCAATCTGGAGTCCGCAGAACCGATCTGGAGTACCTAAGATCCCGCAAAATCGATCTGTATGGTATATGTATGTATGCGATCTTGAGCCGCAGAGTCGATCTGGAGTACCTAAGCTCCCGCAGAACCGATCCAGCCGCAGACAGGCGATCTGGAGCAAATACAACGACTGCAAATGATCTGTAGAATAGATCGACGACTGTATACACATGAGAGAAAAACCTCACAAACGATCAGAAGAGATCAGCTTTCAACGAAGAGATCAGAAGAGACGGATCTGCGAAGAGATCTGAAGAGATCTGCAAAGAGATCTGCGAAGAGCCTCCTGCGAAGAGATCTGAAGATCCAAGAAATAAATAAATGAAGAGACGGGACTGAAGAGACGGATCTGCTCTAGCGGTTTGGTAAGAAAAGGAAAGTGCGGTGTAAGAAAAGGAAAGGTGCGGTGAGTCACGTTCCGCTGCCTCCAAAACGAACATCCACGGGACTGAAGAGACGGATCTGCGAAGACCAATGCTTGTTTTTTTTCAATGTTATCATCTTTCTCAAAACAAACATCCACGGGAGTGAAGAGACGGATCTGCGAAGAGATCTGAAGGGACGGGTCCGAAGAGATCTCGTTCCGCTGCCTCCAAAACCTCACAAACAATCAGAAGAGATCAGCTTTCAGCGAAGAGATCAGAAGAGACGGATCTGCGAAGAGAGACGGATTATAGTTAAGATAATAATATTAGGTTGTTAAAAAATAAAATACTTATTTATGGTTGGCTTAAAAAGGTAATCGACTTGTAAGCTAAAAAACAAATAAATAAATAAATAAAATAATTTTAAATAAAAATATATTAGCTAAGATTATACTTAATAATATCAATTAGGAAAAGAAAAATAGAAAACCAAACGGGAAGAGCGACCTAGAATCAGAAAGAAGGAGAAGGACTCAATGTTCTACTTCTATTCATCAATGGGATCATAGATAAGATTACACATATTCTTAAAAAGAATAAAGTTTCTGCTTCCTTCAAACCTGTCCATACCATTAGAAGTTCCCGCAGATCTGTTAAGGACCCAGTAAACTCTAAAGACATGAAAGGATTTTACTCAATCCCTTGCTCGTGTGGGATTCCCTACATAGGGGAAATTGGTCACTCCATTAATTAAAGAATTCAAGAGCATGCAACATACACTAAGCATAATCACTCCCGCTCCTCAACTATAGTTGAACATGCAGAGAAAACTAAGCATCGTGTCTATATTGAGGATTCCTAGGTTATCGCTAATATTGATCACTTCCGTAATAGGAAGTTAGGAGAGGCCATTGAATTTGACAAGTATGTGAATAATCTCAACACAGACGATGGTTGGAAATTGAGTAAGAGCTGGATTCTCACTCTCTCTTCTTGTTAGTCTTTTTTTTATTTTTTTTTCTTCATAGTTTTATATTTCTAATAACATGTAATAATATATTTATACAATAAATAATTAGACTAATATTTTCATAATCTATAAAAATTCATTATAGAGATTATATTGACTTTTATATTTTATTTATTATTATTTATTCTTTTTTGACACTTTATTTTATAAATATATTGACATTAATGTTTATTTGTTAAATTTGTATCTCTCTATTATCAAATAATATATTTTCAATTTAGTCTAAGTTCTCCTTTTTCTATATTTTATCTATTATTTATCCTATTATGTAGCCTCCTATTTGTATAAGAGTTAGTTTCCATAACCGATTGTGTTTTTTAATTAATTTAATATATTGACCAATTCTCTATCATAACGTTCACTTTTAATTAAAATATTTTATTTTCCTAATTACTGTTTCTAGAACACGCAGAGAAAACTAAGCATCATGTCTACATTGAAGATTCCCAGGTTGCTAAGATTGATCACTTCCATCATAGGAAGTTAAGAGAGGCCATTGAGGTTGAGAAGCATGCGAAGAATCTCAACAAAGACAATGGTTGAAAATTAAGAGTTGGATTCCTACCCTTTTTTTTTCTCATTTTTTCATAGTGTTTTATATTTCTAATAAAACATAATAATACTATTTATAATATAATAATTACAGATAATATTTTCATATATTATAAAGTAGTCCATATATAGAATTTATACTTTGATTTTTTATATTTTATTTGTATTTATTTTATTGGTTTTTGACTTTTTTTTGTTTAAGTATATTGACATTAATGTTTATTTCTTAAATTTGTATCTCTGTTCTCAAATAATATATTTTCAATTTAGTCTAAGTTCTTATCTTTTTTCTATACTTTTTCTATTATTTTCCTCATTATGTAGCTTTATATTTGTATAACAAGATGCATCTATGTTATTTAAACATAATGATAGACTTGTTTTTTCAACTTTTTCCTAAAAGTGAACCACATTAGATGGTTCGAAATGTGGACCAACAAATAATAATGTGCTTAATCTAAAAGACATTATCGAAATTACTTCCCTCTAGTAGATTCGATGCTTATAAATCCTAATCCATAAAAATAATAATAATAATAATAATAATACTAATAAAATGAAATGAAATACTTATTTTAGAAAGTGAAAAAAATTTTGCAAAAGGAAAATACAAAATATATTTAACCAGTTCATTCAAATGCTAAAATCATTTATCAAAAGAATAATATCTTCTTGCAAAAGGACAACTCAATATTTATTTTCCACTTTGTCCTAAAAATGAACCACATTAGATGGTTCCAAATATAGACCAACAAATAATAATATGCTTAATCTAAAAGACACTATCAAAATTACTCCCCTCTAATGCTTATAAATCTTAATAAATTTAAAAAAAAAACTTATTTTCGAAAAAAAAAAAAAAAAAAAATTTTGCAAAATGAAAATACAAAAAATATTTAACCAATTCATTCGAATGCTAAAATCACTTATCAAAAGAATAATCTATTCTTGCAAAAGGACAACTCATTATTTATTTTCCATTTAAACTTAATAGAAATAAATCATTCTACATCAAGAATTTTGGTCCCTTTACAAATACAATCAAGTGGTGATTAAATGGTAATTTCTTTCATTTAAAAAAGTTTAGCTATTTAAAAATTTTGAAAAGAAACACAAAATTTGATAGAAAGGTTATTTAAAATCAAGTATTTTATATAAAATAATTGAAAAAAGATAAAAAATAATTTATTACCACATTTAATTTAGTATGAAAGAGATGTTATAATGTTTTGTTACGTTATGTAAATAATTTGAGTGGGCCAAATTATATTAAAAAAAATAAATTTAATAATTCATTAGTCAGGTCTATTTAACTGATCAATTCTTGAGTGCAAATTTCCTAATTTGCATAAAAAATAGAGTTTACACATTGAGATATTTGATCCTCTGACCTTTGATAAATTTGAGTAAGGAGTAGTAGGATTATTACATATTAAAGTCCCATTTAAAAAATAATTTTCATAATTAATTAATTATCAATAATATTAAAGTGAAAGTACATATTAACCCATAGAATATTTTAGAATTTTTTTTATTAATATACATCAAAGGTTGAGATTTATTTCCAAAGTAGTTATGTTTTTTCTTCCCTTTTAATTAAATTGATAAATTGAAAAAATATGTTATATGGACATGTGTATGAGTTATGGTTTTCTTGGCATATGGTATTAATAAGTGATGGCATTGGCCCATCTTATTGTAACAAAAACTATTTACAAATTAATAATCTTCATGTTGAAGTAGGATGAATCTTCACTTAAGAAACTAATTGCACAATAAAACTTATCTTTCCATTACATGAAACACATATAAATACATTAATTATTGGTGTAGATAGAAATACTATATTAACCACACAACCAATAAGTTGGAAAAACATCTCAACCAAACACTAAACCATGCGCTATTTTTGTTGGACTAAATCTCTCAAATCAAACTAATTAACAACCAAAAAACTCACACAACAAACATCATTCAATATGAATAATACAAGTAGGAGTTAGATCTCCAATACACTCCCTTAACAAGTATTTTTCTTTGATCTTTTTTTCTAGCAAAGTCTTGCATCTCTAATCATTTTCAAAATCATGTGCAGTAAACTCCATCAAACTATCCCATAACCCTCATAAAGGTGTAGTCGCAAGTTGGATTTCTAGGTCCCACTCCTGAATTCCTAAATCATGAATCTCCTAAATTTAATTATTGAACAACATCCACAAGTTGTTGCATAACCTCACTAGAAGATCACTCATGTCTTCAACAAGGGAGCCTTCCCTAGATCCACAACTTCCAAACTAATTGTACAACCATCCATGTTGAGTTTTATTTCCACTAGATCTCTTTAATATAAAATTTCTTATGACCATAATCAACTTTATGTTTGCAATCATTGAACTATTAGTCATTCGATGGATGTGCTTCCATCTACCGAGATACATGGGTGCAAACTATTGTATTTTCCAATTATCTAGAAGAAAAGTCTATATATTAAATGTACTATAATCAGTGTTACATCATGAATTCTATCTAAATTTAGTAATTCATAATCACTTACTTTTAGAACAAAAATAATACTTATATAAAACATAAAGCGAAGCATATTCTGAATACCATCATCACTGAGAAAAGGAGTATCAATATTCTGATATGCCAAAACTGGGGGAACCATTTTAGGTGTATTTACTCCAGATAGAATGTGCTCATATGCTAAGGTTAAATCTCCATTTGCACATGTGTGATGAACACATATTGCAGTACCCACCAAATCTACTAGCGTGTACCTATCCCTTAAATCATTTTCTTCCTTATCATTCCAACCCCAAAAGGTTGTACATAGTTTTTTTTCACCTGTTTTGAAGGCAATATCAAATGAGAATATACCCACCAAGAAGAATGTTCAATCAAAATTTGATGTTGTACATATTAAGTTCAAGTAACGCGATCCCATATGTAATCCAACAATGATCATAAATCCATGCTGATAAATAATTGATTACCACAATTGTAGTCTATGTGACCCTCGAGGCATCTTACTCTGTCTAATTGCTAGCGACTAGATGATGCAGCCTAAGCCACATATACCCACAATGTGAAAATAAAGTTGCATGTCATAGTATGTCCCAGGAATTTTAATTCCATACTCAGGGAAAATTCTCTTAATCAAGGTTTAAGACTCCTTAAATAAACTCTATGCGGAAACATTCATTTAACTATCCCACAGGTTTCGACTTAGGGTTATTTTCACCTACAACACTTATCAACCATACCCTGGTCTTTAGACTTTGGTTAAAGCTCAAACTTAAACCATAATACATTAATCCCGCTTATTTCTATTATAATTTCCATATAATAGGAATATTTCATAACCCACACTTAAAACCTTACCTTTTCGCCATTCTTCAAACCTTTGCACATATGTCGATGCTCTTTGTATCACATTAAATCTCCACTGTCGATCTCATTCCTCGATCCGACAATTATCACATCACTTGATCGTCGACTAGCTTGACTGATCTCCATCATTGACCAATCCCGCTCGATTCAACGGCTATTGCATCACTTGCTCGCCAACTAGATTGATCGATCTCCACCGTTGATCAATCCCGCTCGATCCAATGGCTATCGCACAATCTTGCATGAAATCGTGCACGGCCGATATCAGATCGAGTGCGCGCGAGAAAAGTAGTTTTCTCATGCTATGGGTCGGCCGCTAAGGGTAATCACATGAAATTTTAGAATACCACTTACAGCTTTTAGTGCGCGCAAGATACTGCTTACCACCTACGAAGACTACTCCATCATTCTGCTAACACGTGGGTTTAATCTGCGCCATTAATCTTCTTGACTCTATTTTGCACGATGTAATCTTAGCCGTCTATCGCACACAATCTTGTCCATTGATTTGACTGATCCAACGATTCATGTGCACTGTTACGTTCTTTTGTTTCTTACTGTGTCATAGCTCATTCGGCTTTCTACCTGTGTATCTGTTCTCGCCTTACGGTCTTCACTTGTTTTGATCTCGATCTCCACTATGTTACTTCATTTCTTCGTGCCTTTATGCTTCCCTCATAAATCCTTAGGTTTTAGGAAACCTTACAGTTATACCTTCACTGTAACATTGAATGTTTTCTCCAATACTGTCTGTATGTAAACCCATAACACTCTTCTCTACACTTCTTCTCTGATTCTGCACCCCTGCAACCTATGTTATGCAGAATTACTCTAGTTCACACACAATTTATAATTCAATTACTTAATACACACCATAAAAACTCAGAAATAAAGTTATCTATATTAATAAACAAACATTTACACAAAAATTTCTTTCTTGCCCTGATCTTCAATACCAGTGGCCTTTCCTTTCTTGCCCGTAGGCTTACAATCAACCCTATCTAATCTCTAAACTCTATCTCTCTAGCCAACTAATTGACTCTCTCTCTATGCCTTTTATGCTTACATTTATACAAAAGGTTATGTTAACCAATTCTGGTTCAAATCCTTAATCTGCTGAACTAAATCTTGAATATCCTCTAAGTCCACTTTTGACTCCAATAATCCCTAAGAATCCTCTCTATTTCATGAAACCATGAAACCAATTTCTAATCTAAGATTTGCAATTGATTTCCAAATCTCTCAATCTTCACTAATCACTCATCATCACTCATGTTCTCCTACATTCGAGAGCATTTACAAATATCCTCATAATATCTAATTAATTCCAATTCCAATCACTCAAAACTTTAATAATTACATTAATTTGATACATAGGAATACAACTTCTTTGAAAACACAAGACCCCCTAAGTTAACTAGAATATAATGAAATTGTTGAGTTGAATGCTCCTACATCATATTGCCAAGGTTAAAATAATCATGATCTCTTGATCATGTGCTTCTGACCTTTGTCTTCCTAGATCCCATACTTTGTTTTGTAATTTGTCTTTGGTTGTTGCTGTTGTTTGTTGTTGTTCTCCAAGTTTCCACACTTTATGTTGCTTTGCCCCACTAGCTATACTTTCACAGTCTACTGCTATCTTTCTCTTGTTGATGCTTGGCCTTCTAATTGTTGCTTTCTTCTAAGGCACCTTCATAATCAACCTTATTATTCTTTCAATATCAATTTCCAATTTATCTTTTGACTGAAAATTACTTTGCCATTTGTTGTTGTACTCTATCCACTCATCTTCAAACTATTTTTTACTGTCTTCTCTTTGAATTTGTTGGATTCTTACTACCACCCTTTCATCCTTACCCTCTTGTGACTTTCCAAACAACCTCTCTTCAATATCTAGAAATTTACTTTCAAAAAATAAATTGTCCTCCAATTTCCTTTGTACTTGATTCCCCTCAAATACATCATTATGTTGTTCATCAATTCCAGCATATTTTCCTTCCTCTTCTTTGACAACCCTTAGTAATTGTCCTTCACTTCCTTGACTGATTCTGAGAATCGGTTTAACTTCTCCAAGCATGGTATCTTCATGCTTTCCTTTTTCCTCATCAGCATGTCTGACCTGACAACCTCCAGTCGTCTTCAGTTCTAACACTGACTCTTCAACATGAAACATGTCTGTCTCATTTTCATCAAATCCTGTAATCATAAAACAATTATCAGAATTAAAAATATGAGGCCTCATTACCTTTTCCCTTTCTAGTAATATCTCAGTATGTTGCTCTGAGTTTTCCTTCAATGCCTTTGTCGACACGTCAGTATGTTGATTTAAACTCTCCTTCATATCATCTGTTTCAATGATATCTCTCTGCTCTCGTTCACAATAATGAACTCCTCCTCCTGTAATGTCAATTTGCTGAACTTTTATTACCATTATCTTTTCCTTATGATTGTCTTCCTTTTTCAATAGTTTATCCTGAGTATACATCCTCTACTTTTCCAACTTCCTTCTTTGAAAATCTAATTTTCTATAAAACTCAATAATTTCAATTGGAATAGAATTTCGAAATTTCATACAATTTTCCATACCTTCCTTTGTTATTGACCAATCATCAGATGCCCTTTTTCCCTTTGCTAAATCTTTTGCATAGTCTTCTTCTTTCTTCAATTCTGTGATTGTCTTTTCTTTGTCTTGAGAGAAATCTACCTCCCCTTCTTCTTCAATACACTTTTCCTTTCTGTCTCTCTATAAACCTTCTTCAAGAGCTATCCTTGCCCCATCATCTGCATTAATATTCTCCTGCATTTGTTCTTCATCAATAACATTAATAAAATTCATTATATTGCCTCTCTGAGACAATATTCATTCGTTCTTCATTAGAATAAGATCCTAATCTTCTGTCTCTATGGCAGCTTAAAGTGACTGTCTTCTCGCATTAAGTAACTCATCCATAGACTCTTTCTCTTGTAACTAGACAAATTCTTCCTCTTCTGCGAAATTTTCTTTGTCACCTTTTACTTCAAGATCTTCATCCATTCTGAAGACATCTTCACAAAGTTTCTTTTCTCCTGCAATACTTTCCATCATACACAAATTATCAGTTTTAAAAACATAATACCTTGTGGTCTCACTTGATGCTTTAGTCACCATATCTCTTTTCTGTTATGAATTCTCACAATAATTCATAAGATCTTCCACAGATCTCCAGTCTTCATCTTCACCCAGAAGTTCACCCTGTTCTACTTCACAAATGGAAACTTCCGTTTCCAACTCAGTTTCTCTGAGTTCTTCCACCAGCCACTTCACTTGCCTCTATTGTAGCCTTCTCTATAACTTAGACCACTTCACTACCTTTTTCCTCAAGACCTAACCTTGTCTTTGGTTTTCCTCTAGTAGCATCCTTAATACATTGAATTTTTCTTTTAACTCCGCAATCTCCTTGTGAAGCTCCTCTTGACTCATTCTCTTGTCATTTTCCTTGGCATCCTCCTTCTTCACTTTTCTTCTATTGTGGTCTTCCTCAAAACCTCTGTTATCTCTGTTATAACTATCAATAGTCATCTCCTTCTCTATCTTCATGAGTTCCTCACTAACTTACTATGAGCTGCATTAAAGCCTATGCATTAGCAAGCCCCCCCTGCTACTACTTACCTCACCAAGCTTTCCTTTATACTTGGTCTTTTGGCAATCACTTGGTTCTCTATTCTTTCAAACCTCTTTGAGCACTTCTCTCTACTACTTCTAGGATTCAACTCATCTGTACCTTTTAAGAACACAATTGTCCTCTTGTATTTCAATCACAAATAGAATACTAGGTTCTGTCACCTCTTCTTTCACTTAGAAATTCTTACTAGCTTCTTCATCCCTTAGCCATTCTACCCACATTCTTTGTGGAATTTCCTTTATGATCTTTCTGTGAGCTGCAACAAAACCTCTGCAGTATCAAGTCCCCCTTACTATATGATACCTCACTAAGCTTCTCTCTTTTGAGCTCAGTCATTTGGCATCTCTCTGGTTCTCTCCTCTGGAACCAATTGAGCACCCCTTGCTCTAGGTTGCCGCAATCTTCTCACTTATACCGCTACCTTCAAGACCTCTGCGTGATCTTGTTCTACCATTCACTTGCACTTTGAATGGATTGTTCTCTGTTTCCTTTGCATTTGCAAATTCTGCTACACTTTATCTCTGTGTGCCTACTGTTTGTCAAATTTAAAATCTGATCTCCTCTTGCCTGCATATACCTTCAAAACATAACTCTTTTCTAAGCTTCTCAAAGAATTATTACATGTAGAATTTCCTTTGCACATATATCGATCCTCTCCTTAGTGCATTAAATCTCCGTCGTCAATCTCATTCCTCGATTCAACGGTTATCGTGTCACCCGATCGCTGACTAGCTTGGCTGATCTTTATCGTTGATCAATCCCACTCAATCCAACGGCTATCGCGTCACCTACTCGCCAACTAATTGGCTGATCTCCACCATTGATCAATCACGCTCGATCCAACGGCTATCATGTAATCTCGCGTGAAATCATGCATGACCGATATCAGATCGAGAGCATGCAAGAAAAATAGTTTTCTCATGCTACGTGTCAGCTGCTAAGGGTAATTGTGTGAAATTTTAGAATACCACTTACAGCTTTTAGGGCGCGCGAGATACTGCTTACCACCTATGAAGGTCTCTCCGTCATTCTACTAACACGTGGGTTTAATCTCCACCATTCATCTTCTTGACTCTATTTTGTGTGACTTAATCTTAGCCATCTGTCGCACATAATATCATCTGTTGATCTAACTAATCCAACGACTCCTGTGCACTATTATGTTCTTTTGTTTCTTACTGTGTAATAGCCCATTCAGATTTCTGCCTATGTATTTGTTATCGCCTTACGGTCTTCACTTGTTCTGATCTCGATCTCCATTCTATTACTTCATTTTTCTGTGCTTTTACACTTCCTTCATAAATCCTTAGGTTTTAGGAAACCTTACAATTATACCTTCACTATAACATTGAAGGCTTTCTCTAATACTGTCAGTGTGTAAACCCATAACACTCTTCTCTACACTTCTTCTCTGATTCTGCACCCCTGCAACCTATGTTACACATAATTACTCTAGTCCACACATATATTATAATTCAATTACTCAATACACACCACACAAACTCAAAAATCGAGTTATTTGTATTAATAAACAAACATTTACATAAGAATTTCTTTCTCGGCCTGATCTTCAATATTAGTGGCCTTTCCTTTCCTACCCGTAGGCTTACAGTCAACCCTATCTAATCTCTGAACTCTATTTCTCTAACTAATCAACTGAATCTCTCTCTATGCCTTTTAGGCTTACATTTATACAAAAGGTTCTGTTAACCCATTCTGGTTCAGATCCTTAATCTACTGAACTAAATCCTGATTATCCTCTAAGTCCACTTTTGACTCCACTAATCCCTAAGAATCCTCTCTAGTTTCACAAACCATGAAACCAATTTCTAATCTAAGATTTACAATTGATTTCCAAATCTCTCAATCTTCACTATTCACTCATCATCACTCATGTTCTCCTACATTTGAAAGCATTTACAAATATCCTCACAATATCTAATTAATTCCTATTCCAGTGACTCAAAAATTTAGTAATTACATTAATTTGATACATAGGAATCCAACTTCCTTGAAAACACAAGACCCCCTAAGTTAACTAGAATATAATGAAATTGCTACGCTGAATGCTCCTGTATCACTAGATTCTATTCACAAACACTAGCAGTGGTGGAACCACTTCCATCCATGGAGAATGAGAATAATTTTAATTGGATGGGCTTGTAATCTGAGAGATATAGAATATAAAGGGGCTAATAATGTTGTGGTGACTTCATCTATAAATAATTGTTGGACTGCTACCATTCTTATTTGACACGATAGCATTGTTCCATGTGTTCTACCCACCATATTGTTTATTGTCTGTCGTCCTAGATAAGCTCCCAGGTTTTTTATTGGATTGGAGACTCCAAAGGAGAAATTTGTAGGTCTGAATAGACAAATAGGAAGTCACATTTTCGACATTCACTGCGTGTTATTCATCGAAGTCAATTTCAGTGTTCCTAACCTCCTATGGGAGCCAAACATGAACAAGTGGTACTCTTTCACAAATAGGATGTATGCTCACACTTTAGCAAACCAAACTAACAACAAACAAATTAAAAATTCTACTCTTTTATGCTAGAATCACTCTCAAACACTTACATATTCAGGGTCTTGCCCCTCTGAGGGAGTTAGTTCAGAGCTACCAAGCTCTCATACCAATTTAAGAAATTAATTGTACACCAAAACTTATTTTCTATTACATGAAACACATAAATATATCAATTATGAGTTTAATATAGAAATACTATTTTAACTACCAAATCAATAAGTTGAGAAAATGTCTCAACCAAACACTAAACCAAGAATTATTTTAGCTAGACTAAATATCTCAAATCGGACTAATTAACGATCAAAGAACTCACACAACAATTACATTTAAAGATGATGAACATATGCATAAGACAAGTAAAAGTTAAATCTCTAACATTTCTATGGTCAAAAAAATTGTTACATATTTTTAAAAATATCTGTGTGTTTAATTCATATATTAATTTTTTTATAATTAATAATAATATAATTTAAAAATAAATTATAATTTTTAAATTGTATATTTTTTTTAAATTATTTTTTACTTTTAACAATATGTAGTGTTTTGATATTTATTAGCCATTCAATTTTTATATTTATGACATAGTCATGAAAACGAACAAACTGTTAGACACACCTCAATAAATTCACTGAGTATTCCATAAACTCTCACCTATTATTATACTTGTATATTTTTTTAAAATGTTAATTAATTAATAAAAACACTAAATTATTAAGATATTTTTCATATAAAAATTGGTTCAAATCTCATTTTCACGATAAAAGCAATTATGGACACTTATTAATAATTATAATGGGATGCAACGTAAATATCAATTCTTCCGATTACTTTGTTAGGTAAACTTGAGTCAGGATAAAGTCAAAGTTGACCAGGTTCAATAGTGATGGTTTTGGGGCATATGGGATTGTGCACCCATAACATTCTGTCCATGGTATTATATGTAATGGAGCTTATAAAACGCTGGAAGGACTTTATTGTAATGCAAGCTGTGGAGGTGAGAGGTGAAGGCTTACTTGGTCGGGTTGGCTAGGGTTCTGGCCAATGCTAATGAAATCTTATTAGGTTGGGTTTTTCCTCTGATTTAGGGTTTTCCCGGATGAACATTTGTGTTTATGTGTTTATAGTCGTTACTGATTATTTTTATATTTATTCTTCTCAGTGATTATTTATGTGTTATGCCATCAATTTCTTAAGATACTCCCCAAAATTATGATATACATTAACTTCCCCCGAAAAAAAGAAAAAAGAAAAGAGGAGGAAAGTTTCTTTACAATTCCTGCGGGAGTTGAGATGCAACGAAACTCAAGTCTGCAGAGCGATCAGCGATTAATTGTTAGCCGTTCTTTAAGAGAGGGACCAGGATGGCGTAACACACAGTTTTGTATGGGCCCATATCTTGAATGTTTTTAAAGAGAGACAGATGCTCTTTTAACATCTCCTTGCTGCGACTAACGATCCCTTTGCGCATTCCGTCCCGTCGGTCTATTCGTTTCGGTATTCTTTTTCTCCTGGAGTCTTGAGGCTTAATTCCATTGCTGCACAAATGACTTTTCAACATCCCCTCCTCATTGCGGCTGATAATTCCTTTGCCCTCTCGTCCCATCCGTCCATTTGTTTCGCTGGTTACTTTTTCTCTTGCAGTCTTGAGCCTTTATTCTGCTACATTTGAAATCCTTTGCTGCCCTTTCGTGCGAGTCATTTCGAAGGAATAAGCGAACGATGAGGGAGGGGGTGCGGTCCTAGGACTTTCTGTCCGGCTGGACCCCATCCCGGGCGTCTTTGATACCCACAAATTGGATTTGAGCTTTTCATGTAAGAATCTTGACTGGGTTTTATTCCACTTTCAATATTTCTCCCTTCCACACCTATTTTTATAGCATTCCAGCTTCCAGTCTCTTCCAAGTTATTTCAAGAATGCTTTCTAAAACAATTAATTTTGTATATTAAATTCTAAAATATACAAATAGATATGTTGAGGCGGTGGAATGGTTAATATGACGTGGCATTGTTTTTATTGGCAATACAAATAGGTAGGTTGGTGGGTGTGCATTTTTCTTTTACCTATTTTTTTCAAAATTTTATATTTTTTTAAATATATTTTAATTTTATGGTATTTTAAGGATTTTTAAGTCGTGAAATTTATTTATACATTTAAAAAAACTTTATAAAAATTAACTAAATTATAATTTTATATTTAAATTATTGTTATTATTTATTATTAATTAAAATTAATATATAAATGGAAAATATAAACTTTGTTACAACTACCATAGACTATTGCTATAAACTTATTAAAAAATCCATTATTAATTTTAAATAAACTTGATCATCTATCTCTAATTATACTAAAAATATTTTGTAAATATTTTATAAATTAAATTAACCATACATATATAAAATATTATATTAAATATGGATAATTAAATTACAATTTTACAAACCCTACCTATATATGTAATTAAACTATATTAATTATATGAACAAGACAATGGTACCTTCCATAAATTTGAGAAGCCGGAGATAAAAAGTGTGAACTGAGGAAAACCATAATGTAGTATCTCATTGTAATGGAAAAAACAATCAAGGTGAGCAAGAGGGTTATGAACTAATACACGAGATTGATGGTTAAGGCATTATGTGCCATTGTTTAAGAGTGTTGTTACATCAATTCAAGAATTACATTATTTAGAAAAAAATTAATAGTTAATTTTAATTATGGATTTTTATATGTAAAGTTTAGAGATGATATGCACTTTATATACAAGTCACTAGTTTATATTTTTAAGAAGTATTATATGTTATATATGTATAACACTTTAGATTGTATGAACAATTACCGTGGTTACTAAGTTTTATTTATTATTTTAATTTTTTACTGTATTAGTTTATTTTATTTTGTTTTTGAAATGTTAAATGACTGAGGTTAAGAGGTCAGGATATATTTTGTTACTTGATTAATGAATAATTAGGAGTTAAAGTATTTTAACGAGAACTGAAAGAAATAGTTGTTAACCTCTAGAAACAGTTAAATAAAAGAAAGAGTTATTCATCATCTCTCTCAAGAAGAGGGAGCAAGGAAAGCCTAGGAAGAAGAATTAAGATGAGAGCAGTGGAGTCAAGAAAAAAAAGAAAAGCTGCGCAGATTTCTTTGAGCTGAGTAGAATAAACCAGTGGGAAAGACTCGAATACAGTCAGAGAGGTATGCGACTTAAGGTTAGTCCTGAAGCCCAAGATACTTGACTGTAACGAATTCAATTAACTATGTGGAGGAGGAAGAGCTCGGGGGAGAATTTGGATGTAACTGCCAAACTCGCGGCTGGGTGGTGAGACCTTCCAAGCAGAAAGAAAAGTTACATAATTACAAGTTTGTGAACAAATAAGTGATCTAAATCTACCCTTAAGGAATATTAATCGCAAATGAGAATATTAGTTCTGCAAATAGATTTAAATTAGAGACATACATTCTATACAAATGATTGTGATCTAAATAGATGATAAAAGAGGGTAACTAGAGTAATGCATGTTATCCAAAGTAGAAAGATTGTACTAGATAAACTAGAAAAAAAGTAGATAGAGGATATCATAGACATTGAGGCAAGAAATGCTAGTAATTTATATGCTTTGTATAATTCATTAAACCGAAGTACTCATTGCAAGAAATGCTAGTCATCATATGCTCAGTTTAGTTCATTGACAGGAAATACTAAATGTTGTAATAATCAATTACTCCAAACAAACAATTTCTTGAAGAATGTATTATTGTAACATGTAGTAACACCTTACGATAACTAGTTCGAATCTTCCTGGGGTAATAGCAATCGAAAAGGGAGAAGTAAACTACAACAAGAAAACATTCTATAAATGTGCAAATAATACTTTCTACCATTTTATACTTGATCTCTTAAAAGAAAGGATTCAACCATCTAGCATTCGGTTCCATAATGGAATAAGTATAACGGAAGTCTATTCATACTATTAAATAAAGACTGTAAATCACAAAACAAACTAAAGTTGATAGTTTCCAGTCCGGCTTTAGAAGCCATTAAGTTTTAAAAGAAATAAATACATCCTTAAGACATTTAAATTATGCCTTGATGACAGATAATTGTAAAAGTTGTGCCACTAAACCTCTGACACAAACATTCTTCAACAGAGAACCTAAGCAACTTAATTGTTGGCAAAAATGTTCAGACTACGCCATAAAGAATGTGCAGTAGCATTGTTCGCAATAAAATTACCAAAACCCTCCATTAAAATCCCATGTTATATACCAGTGGTATCAAACACATAGCCTCTGCCAAAATTCAAAGCACGTTCACAAGATGGACCACCAGCACAATATTCATCTAAGCATCTAAAGAAATTAGTGAGAACAACCGTTTCGAACTTGTAAATATTGATGAGGACCCATGGGCTTTAAGTATGCAAATAAAGTCTTCACGGTCACGAAAATCACGAAGCTGGCATGAGGTAATACCTGCACCATGCACATAACTGGATTAGGAATCACTGTGGGAAAACCGAACAAGATCTCCATTAAGCCTAAAGGTAAAAACATGAAGAATGCTGCTAAAGAATACCTGATTTTGGGTAATTCTAGCAAATGGCAGTCCGCTTGCACCAAACGAACTCAAAGTTAGATAACAAAGATCAAAACTAGCAAGAACTAACAAACCTTAAACCAAAACTTGTAAATGCCTTATAGCTCACCTCTCCGAGGTCAATAACTGTCTAGGTTGCCCTCCACAAGATGAGAAAGCAGACTGAAGACCCCTGTGCAGTTCGGCAAACAATCAAACTCCCAAACTGAGCGAACTCCCGAAGTAAAGTACATCAACAAGCAACACATAACACAATAACAGTGAGGAATTGAGTGCGATGGAGTACCTCCTGAAGCGGGCACAATGTAGCTCTCCATTAAAACCAGACAAAATGCGCACAAACCCTCGCAAGGCAACAAATGACCAGAATAGTTGTTGTTAAGCCCCTAGAATAATAGTGATTCCGCCATTGCTATTGTCATTGTATCCCTTATTGTTATTATTATGCCTTTATTGTCCCCATATTGTTATTAGTATGCTCCATAGAAACCCACTATTGTTATTTTTGTTCCCTTATGTTATTACTGTTATGTCGGCTTGATTATATTATGACCCCTTAGACTCCTATATATAGAAGGGAGGTTTAGTCATTTACATGATCAAAGAATTGTTCATTTGTAATGTAAGGGAGGTTGGCCCCTCGAAGAGGTTGAACTCTAAGGCATTGATCTATCTTTTCTATCCTTTTGTGAGTTGGTTTCCTAACATTTGGTATCAGAGCTTTGGATTTTAGGGTTTCACTGCTCCAAGAAGGTCATCGTGTCATTTTCGCTATAACTTTTTTTCTGCGACGTTTCAGAAGCTACAAAAAAAAACCCATTTAAGCTTAAATTGTTCTGAACTTCGAATCTGAATTTCAGAGCTTGTCCCACTATATTTGTGGAGATATGATTTGATGAAGTTAGGTTTTTTGCAAACTCCCAAATTACATTCAAAACAGGTGACCTGGGGAAAATAGTCATAACTTTCATTTTGAGCATCAGATTGGAATTTCATAAGAAGGTTCAGAAAGAGGAGGGCCTGTAGTTTTATTTGTATTAGTTTGAGGTACTAAGGTCAAAACAGTGACACGTGGCATGTCGTACAAGTTTGCTCTACTGAATTAGTATATAATCAAGTCACCATGGGAGATTTGACATAACTCTTCCTTGGAGAATCCAATCTTGATCAGACTTGCGGGGTTAGAAAGAGGACTCAAAGGGCTACTGCAAGATGAGATTGCAGTTACAGAGCTAGAACAAATTCAATATCGAGCTCTTACAAAGTGAAGGAAAGGTGTGTAGTTTTTTTTGAATTTTTCATAAGATTGGTTTGAAAAATTAGTTTGAAGGAATTCAAAGGGAATAGTGAAGAATTATTAGCATTAATGCCTCAAAGAAAGAAAATGGAAACACCTAGTAAGAAACCTAAAAGCTCTATCATGACTCGTGAAGAAGAGGAAGAAATGCAACATGATATATCAAAATTACAAGACCAAGTACAACAAATTTCACTCTCCCTAAAGGTAAATGAAGCAAAGATGAATGGTGTGGAAGCTAATATGAATGGCATGCAAGTTAAGATGGATGGCATGTAAGCTAAGATGGATGGCGGGAAGCTAAGATGAATGGCATGGACGATAAGATGGAAGAATTGAAGATAAATTTGAATAAGTTGCTACAAGAAATGGTCAATAACGGTGAAAGGGCAGTAAAGGAAACTCATGATGAGAACAAAATAAACGTTAATCATGATTTTATAGACTCTAATATTGGATTGAAGACCCACCATGTTCCAAAAATCGATATGAGGAAGTTTGATGGTGTTTAGTCAATTTAGTGTCCTAAATTGCTTGCATAAATTATGAACCGGGGTTTGTAAACTCATGAAGTGTTATGCACTATATGTGCTTAGTTAACCTTTCTCTTACTTCGTTGTTTTTTATTTTATGTTTGTTTTGGGGATTTTTGTTCTTTGATGTCTAAGAATGTACAACTTATGAGAAAATTTAAATGGATCTAATAAATTTTAAAGGAAAGGAAGGGTTCCTAAGTTAATCTAATTTCCTAAAAGTGGACCAAGAACTGTTGACTAGTTAGAACTTAATAAGAAAACAGAGCATCTATCTTATCTTATCATTAGTCCTAATCCATGGATCTAACTCTTAAAACCAAGAGTGATATTGATGCAGAAGGTAACTCAATAATTGCATTCATTTAAACATTCAACCATTCAATTTTGGAATATGATGAAATCAATCTCCTTGAAATGATTTTTTGGAATATCAGTGATGCAACTAAGTAAGGACCTGAAAGCAGAAAAAAAGGTAAAAGAATGTAAAACTTAACACTGTACTGAGTAAATTCAATCACTGTATGAATTAGATATTTAACCTTTTAAGTTAGAGTCATCATCATTTTGAAATGGTTTTCTTGAAAACATCTATTAACACAGTTAATTGACAGTTCTGTTCTAAGAGAATGAATAACAAAACAATAAGAAAACAAACAACTATGTATTCTTATTACTTCAATCTTAATTCAGTTTTGGAAACAAAGTCATTTTTCCATAAAATGTCTTAGAAGAACAAGGCTGCACAATTGTGATTTTATCCCTACACTATTGCTTAAAAACTGAAATGAAACATCATTCTAAATTAGAAGACACACTTGTTGAAAATAGAGTAATAGAAATTAAACTGAAAACAACAAGTGAAAAACCTCCTTCAATGTAGGGGCCCTCTGCAACTGATGTGGCAAGAATGCTAGCTAGTTAAGGATTCACTTTAAACCATCATTGACAAAACGAAGTTTGTATTATGAACAACACGAAGTCTGAATACAAAGTATCAACAAAAAGCTTGTAATTCCTTCTAACTTCTAACTACTTCTCGATTCCATGCAACCGATATTTATAGGAAAATAACATAACTATTTTAGGAGAAAAACTTGCTATGGGTGGCTAATTCAAATTAAATCTAACATGTCCGTTTATGAGAAAAAATTGCTGCAAGTGGCTTAATTCTATTTGTAATAGGATTGTTTAACTTCTGATGAGCTACATGTGGCTTAATTTGAATTAAATCTTCAACATAACTCTTAGACTCTTGATTAGCTATGAAAGAGCAAATCAAGATTCTTACTACTTCTAGATAATGTATTTTGACTCCATCTTTGACCATGATCTTAGGCTTGCTTTTCTGTCGATCTGGACCGAGTGAATAGGATAGAATCCATGTGGAGATGATTCTGGAAATGCCCATGTGGCCCAGTTCTTCATTTGACACCTGTAACTTGCCAAACCATGAGAGTAGCTACGGAATCCATAGTTAGATGCAGAATAGGCTAAGTTCTGTAGCTAATTTTCAAAAACCTATTAAAATAACAAGAACATGAAAATATAATATGGTGATCATTTTAATGCTTTCCCTAAGACAAAACCTAGCATTTATCATTGATTGGGTTTGTAGTTTTGTGAGAAAATGAGAGAAAAAGTTGAGAACAAATGTCAAGGAGAGGGTAATTCTGAGGTTCAACATACCCCCACTGCAAAATCATTGCATGTCCTCATGCAATTTTCCAAAAATGTGAGTTATTCTTCCCTAATGCATTTTTTCAGACATCTCTACTAGTACATCCAATTTCCTTCTTTTGCTCTTCTTTGAAGTGACTGTCATTCTTGGTTTTCTCATAAGAAGCTTGTACTTGAAGTTAATGACTACTTTGTTCAAAATCTTATTCTTTCTTTTCAATTTCTTATTTTTGTTATACCACAGTCCTAGATACAGAATGGTATTATCGTGAATTGCCTTATCCAATTTATTTTGTTCCTTCAGGGTTTCATTCTCCTGTTTGATATGTCTGTTCAATATCTCTAATTCATAAATTTCCTTTTTGAGAGTGTCAATTAGAGGTTCTTGTGGATTGACAGAAGGTTCTGGGTTAATTGAGGCACTTCTCTTCTACATTGAATCTATATAATCATATATTTGTTTTTGCATTAGGTCTATGCCTGGAGATCTTCTACTTGGGCTACCTTCAAAATGATGAACATGAGAATTTTACAAACTGTGTGCAGAAGAGATGTTAACAAGGGATGTGTCTGGGGTTTCCTCGTTTAAATTTATAAACTTTGTCCCTTTTGATGATGTTTTCTTTACCAAACCTCGGAGACTAGAGCTTCTTCTAGGTTGTGGAGGACTTATATTCTCCTCATTTGTGACCTTTTTCTCCTTTCTTATCATTCCTATTGCCCTGATTTGTTTCCTGATTTCTATCAGTTCTTCAGAGATTAACTTTCATCATCTTTCTATAATGAAGACTCAAGTCTGCTTTCAATAGTTATACCAGTCTTCTTTCTTATGCTTCTTCTGACATTATCTTCTTTAGGTGACTCTGGTGCTTCTTGGAAATTGTTTCTAATAAGGAAATTCTCCCAGGTATCTCCTATGGTTTTAAATGAAACTCAATCAATATCTTTATCAACCCATGATGATACATGGTTGTATCTAGGAACTCTATTTTCTTTTGCACATTTGAGGCCATCCTTCTTAAACTATTTAGCAGGAAGAAAGGAATATTGATTTCTCCATTTTCTAAGAAATTCATCAGTAAACGGATATGGTAGACATACATGCAACCGAATCTCCCCTCAGAGGTGATAAATTTTTGTAATATCAATAGCACGTTCCTCCACTTACTTTTAAGAGCTGAATTGGGAATTCCTTTTTTAAAAACAAAGACATCCATACCTGGGTCTTTGAGTATTACTTTCCATGATTCACTGTGAAACTCCTTGTTTTTGAACTATCTTTCACCATGCCTTGGAATTTCTATAGCCTTGGTTATGAATGACTCAGTCACTGCAAACTTAATATCTCCAATTTCTACCTTCGTGCCATCAAAAGATCGAGTAAAGGATTTTGTAATCTCCTTATGAAAACCATCAAATTTCACGATGAATTTAAGCCATCCAAATTTTTGCAATATTTCTTTGAGCTATGGATATCCTTCCATGTACTTTTCTCCTACTGGTTCTGATCTGACAATTAGCCCCATGCCTTCTACTACGCAGAGTTCTCAATCTTCAGAATTACCATTCCTGGTTTTATGGAATGGATTGACTGCGAATATGGTGAAATGTATTGTGGGTTTGTATGAAATAAGTAGATGGTAGGGATTTTGGACAAATGTGGACAAGTACATCACGTCGTAGTCATGACCATTAAAAACAATGAGGGAGTTAACTATGGACTGTTATGTGACAAAATATGGAGGATGTGGTGGATATGCAGTACAATGGAGATTGCAATCAAATCAAATGATGATTCATCAAGGAAACATATGAATACCCATATTATATATGCTTTATGTTTTAATGTTGCTATTTTAAAATAAATTTTTGCATTTTACCTTTTAGAACTTAACCTTTTCATTTGTTGTTTCCTTTGATGTTGATTTGCATATACTCTTTTAGCATATTGGTATTCAAAAAAAAATATCTTCAATTCCATGCAATCATCCTTTGTTTGGAACATAGCTGTTGAATGAGATATGGCTATAGAATCAAATTAGCTGAAGAATGGAATTAGCTGTAGAACATGATAAAAATGAAGTATGGCTATGGAACATGAATGTGAAATGAAATGGAAATGGAATATGACAGTGAAAGGGAATGAAAGTGAGATGATATGAAATGAAATGAAATAAATTTTCATATTAGGAACTGTAAATGAATGTAGCTTTATGTCACTACTTATTACAGAAAGAAAATGGGAAATATAGGATGTCAGAAAATATCTGATTTTCACCATATATTTTCTTGTTAAGTATGCCAAGGAACAATGTTTTCATACTTATACATTATTTATATATTTTTGTATTGTTTATATTTTTATTTTATAGATATATATATACAGGGAAAAAAAAAACTAAGTAGTGGAGAAGAAGAAATCTTCTTTACCAACTTCATTTCAGTGTTATCTTGGAAAATTTTGACAAAATCCTCTCTTGAAATTGAATTATGATATATATTTAACGAATGACCATTCACAAGAAGAGGTACCTTTGTTTCATATATTTTCCTTATTCTTACTGCTCCATTATTAAAGACTTCTTCAATCTCATATGGCCCAAGCCAATGAGTTTGAAACTTTCCTTGAAAATCTTTGAATTTTGAATCGAACAAAAGTGCCCAATCCCTTGCTTGAAACTTCTTCTCCTTGATATAATTACAATGTCATTTAGCCCTTTGTTGCTGGAATAAACTGGTTCTTTGAACTGCATCTTGCCTAATTTCATCAAGCTCGTTGAGTTGCTCCAATCTATGTTTCTGTGCTTTTGATAAATCCAGTCCCAATTGGACTGCCATCTTGAAGGTTCTAATTTGAAACTCTATAGGGAACAAGACTTTTTTTCCATAAACAAGCTCATAGGGAGTATGTCTTGTTGTGTTCCTCCATGTGGTTCTGTAGGCCCCTAAGGCTTCTATAAGCCTTTCTGTGCAATCTCTTCTGTGTAGATGTACAATCTTAATGAGAATTCCTTCAATCACCTTATTGGTAGATTCAACTTGACCGTTTGCTTGTGGATGGTAAGGAGTAGACTTTCTATGTTTTATCTTTTATTATTCCACAAGTCTTTCGACCATTTTAGATGTAAATTGAGATCCTTGATCTGTCACAATTTCTCTTGGAACACCAAAACGAGTGAAGATGTCCTCAAAAAGAAAATTAACTACAAATTTTTCATTAGCAAAAGGTAATGCTTTAGCCTCTACCCATTTGGTGACATAATCAATGCATACTAAAATATACTTCTTTTGTTTAGATGGAGGATTAGTTGGTCCAACAAAATCCAAGGCCCATTTTTCAAAAGGTTCAATGAGTACCTGAGTTTGTAGTGGCATTTCATCTAAAGGAGCAGGTTTCCCTACCCTTTGGCAGCTATCACACCTTTTGACATATTCTTTGGCATCTCTGAAGATGGACAACTAATAATATCCTAAATGAAAGATTTTATAGGTTGTCCTCTTGTCAGCAAAGTGTCCACCACAAGTTTCATCATGACATGCCTTAATAATTTCAGGCATTTCATCTTCTCGGACACATCTTCTGATCATGAGATCAGACCTATTTTATACAATTCATTAGTAATCCATGAGTAACTTGCACTTGTTTAAATGATTTTTCTTTTCTCCTTAGGAAAAAAAGGTGAATGTAATTTTCCTATGACTAAGTAATTTGCAATATCTGCAAACCAAGGGGTCTGAGTTGTTACTGCAAAAAGATATTCATCAAGAAATTTATCTTCAACTGGAGTGTCATCTTTGATATTTTGAATTCTAGACAAGAAATCAACAACTGTGTTTTGTTTTCTAGGTCTATCTAGAATAGTGATGTTGAATTCTTGCAAGAGTAATAACCATATTGTAACTCTGCCATTAGTAATAGGTTTATTCATTAAGTGCCTAATTGTACAGTGATATGTATGAACAAAGGTTTCATAGCCTATTATGTAATGTATGAACTTGTTGATAGCATGAAAAACAACTAAGAATTCCTTTTCAGTTACAGTGTAATTTAACTCAGTGGGAGTCAAATTCTTGATTGTGTAATAGATGGCATAGGGGATCAAATATTTTGTCCTAATACAGCTCCCAGAGCTATATCTGAAGCATTTGTTTAAATGTGAAAAGGTACTTTCTAATATGGGCCTCTTAAGATGGGTGCTTCATAAATTTTTGCTTTTGAAGTGTCAAATGCCAACTGGCAATTAGGATTCCAATTGAATTCACAATATTTGGTGAGTAATTTGAAGAGTGGGGATGCTAGTTTAGTGAATTTTTATATAAATCTTCTATAGTAACCTGTGAATCCTAGAAAACTTCTAACATCCTTTTGAAAACTTGGAATTGATAATTTAGAGATGACTTCAACTTTAGATTCATCAACCTTAATTCCATCTCCTGAAATGTGATGTCCTAAAGCAATCCCTTCTATAAACATCATAAACCATTTTTCATGGCTTAGTGAAAGGTTTGCTTCCTTACATATTTTTAGAACTTTTTCCAAATTTTCTAAAGCTTCTTCAAATGTATTCCCATAAACTGTAAAGTCATCCATATACACCTCTGCACAATCATGAGATCAAAAAAAATTCCTAGTACTGCTCTTTGGAATGTTGAAGGTGCATTGCACAATCCAAAAGGGAGTACTTGGTAGGCATAAGTTCCCCATGGGAAGGTGAATGCGGTTTAATCTTGATCTTCAGGTGCTACTTGAATCTGATTGTAACCACTAAAACCATCCAAAAATGAGAAATACTTCTTCCCTACGAATGTATCTAACACTTGATCTATAAAGGGCAAAGGAAAATGATATTTTAGGGTATCTTTATTCAATTCTCAATAACCAATACATACCCTCCATTTATCATTCTTTTTGGGCACAACCACTAGAGGAGAAACCCATTGGCTGTCTGAAATTGGGTAAATGAAGTTTACATTCAACAATTTTTGCAACTCCTCTTTCACAATTTCCCTAAGATTTGGATTCATCCTTCTTTGAGGTTGTCTGATAGGTTTACAATTTTCCTCAATGTAGATGTGATGTATACAAGTCTTAGGACTAATTCCGTTCATGTCGGTGTATTCCCATGCATATGCAGAAGAACGTTGTTGTAATGTTTTGATTAGCTTTTCCTATTGTAATTTTTCCAAGTTATTGTTTATGTTCAATGTTTTTCCTGGAAAGATTTTAACTATAGAGCTACCAAATTCTTCCATAGAATAAAGAGACATCTACCTAGATGAAAATATTCAATATTGGATTTTTCTTGGAATTGATCATATTCATATTCTGGAGATGATTCAAAATTTCCATTATATTTAAGATTTGACTATCTTCAATAATGGTTGAAATAGTAAAGAGAGGCTTAATATCATTTTCATCATCAATCCATTCTTTTTCATCTATCTCTGTGATTGTTCTTGCTGGAGGATATAGAGTGAATTTCTTAGTTGAATTACCATCAGAGATATACATATCACCAGATCTACAGCTAATGAAAGCATCAGTTGTAGCCAACCAAGGTATTCCTAATATAAGTGGATGTCCTCCTAGATTGTTCTTTGGGGTTAAGATAATAGAATCAACAGGGTACTCCCAAGAGTTTAAGGACACTGAAATATCTTCTAACACACCATCTGGTTTGATTACAGAACTATCTAGCAATTGCAGTAATGTAGGTGTATAAAGAAGATTAGGAAGTTTGAGTTGTTCCATGGTTTGTTTTCTCATGATGTTTATTGTTTCTCCTAAATCAATCAATGTATTCGGAATTTCAACTCCATTGATATGTGTTTTTACAACTGGACTTCTTGGATCTACATATTTTTGTATGGCAATTTTTTCCATCATTATGTCTGCTATTTTCCCTGCTAGCTGAATTCTTTTTACTTATTTTGTTTTTCTTCTTGGTTTCTTGATACTCAATTCCTTTATTGTTTTAGCTAGAATTGGAATCTCCTTAATGGCTTGTAACAAAGGGATTTTGATACAAACATTTTTCAATTCATCTATAAAATCATAATTAGACAACATAATATGCTTTTCTACCCCTCTATCAACTTGTAATCTTTCAGGAAAAGGAGGTGTAGAAGTGGATACTGGTGGTTGCTCTATGATAAGCGTTGAGTTTATTGGTTCTTTCTGTTTTTGGTTTTTAGTATTCTAGTTTTGAGGAGATGTTCCTTCAAAAATTTTATTTTGTTGTAGAGATTCTTCCTCAGAATTGTCTTGTTCTTGAATAACTATATAAGCCTTTTTCTTTTCTAATATCCTACCAGATCTCAGTTGGACATAATTGAGATCTAAAGGAGTGATCATATAAGTTGGAATTTGTTTTCCTTCCACCATATAGGTATTATGAGGATTTTTATTGTTGGGGTTTGGTAATGGTTGGGTAGGTAACTGATTTGGTCTATGTGGGAATGGCAGTGAAAGTTGAGGGTTTTTGTTTTGAAGTTGGGGTTGTTGATTTTGTTGAGGAATTTGTTGGGGAGGATAGTTTGGATATGATGGAGGATATTGATATTATGGAGAGAATATTCCATAAGGATTTTCCATTCCTTGAGCCCAAGGTTGAGTTTGATATTGAGATTGAGGCCAAGGTTGCTGCCAAGAATTCCAATTTATTGGGGGCTGCATATACATTTGGTTGTTAAAACCCTGATTTTGTTGCCCCTGCCACGGTCTTCTAGAGACAAAGCAAAGAGATTCTGTTGGATTTGAAATTGTTTCCTCTTGAAAAAAAACCTTAAGACTAGGAATTGAAGGACAACTTTTGGTCTCATGGTTTTCTAAACAAATCACACAAGCCTCTGTGATTTTTGCATCCAAAAGGCATTCTCTTAAAGCATGCTTCTTTCTGCATTTCGGGCAGAAAATAGCTAGAGCACTAGTCTCGGTTTTCTGCTTGTTTTGTAACTTAAGGATGTCTATTTGTTCACTAAGGCTCCCTAGAATATCTGTTTTAAATTCATCAATCATGTTTCCAATTTTTGCCCTACTCATTGATCTAGTGGCAGATTTATTCACCCTAGCAAGAGAAGGATCTCTTGGACCTTTCCTAATTTTGGACTTTCCTCTTGAGAGATGAACACATAATTCTCTAATTTCACTTAATGGGAATTGAGAGATATCTCCTTTCCCAATCATTTTAAGGATGTCTATCCACTCATCTCTAATGGCCTTTAATAAAAGAGCTTTAAAAGTATCTTGATCTGATTTATCCATTTTTGCTCTTTTTAAGTTATAGTTGAATCTTTCAATTAAATCCTCCAAATTTTGATCCTCTCTTTGCATCATTTTGAACACTTCATCTTTGTGATTGATAGGCATGCAATAATCCAAATAACTGTCCAAAAACACTTTCTTCATGTCATTCCATGTTGTAATAGACTAAGTGACCAATCCCATGAACCATGTCAAAGCAGCTCCTTTCAATGTTGAAGGAAACAGTTTGAGTTTTTGAGAGTATTGTAAATAATCATAAGTTCTGCACAAGACTTCAAATTTAAATTAAAAGGTTTCAGGATCTTCACTTTTTAATCCATGAAAATTTGGGAGGACAGAAAGTAAGATATTTTTCATTGTGGCATCTATTTCTTCATGAACTATAGGGAATCCAAAAGAATTATCAACTTCCATATTTCCTCTACCTCTTCCATTATTTCCTCTACCTTCTCCATTATTTCCTCTACATCTTTCTCTACCCACTCCTCCTCCAAATAGTGAAAATTCTCCATCCTCTCCTTCTTCTGCCATTATAGTTTCTTCATTTATCATTTATCATTGATTGGGTCTGTATTCTTATGAGAAAATGAGAGAAAAATGTGAGAACAAATGTCAAAGAGAGGGTAATTCTGAGGTTCAATAGATCGCAAGGATCCCAGAACATGGATACTACAGATGGAGCATTTTTCGATCTTCATAATGTGCAAAACACACAAAAGGTATGTATTGCAACTTTATTTTTGGAACCAAATCAGTTTGTATGGTATTGATGGCTTTTCTCTCGTAAACAAATTGTCACTTGGGCAATTTTTATGAAAGAAATAATAGCACATTATGAGGATACAAAAAGAAAACCTTTTTTAGCCAATTGATAAATCTCAAACAAAAGGGTTCAATGATGGAGCACATTGAGGATTTCCAAGAATTGAACATAAGGGTAAAAGATATTTCAGATGAGCATATGATTGATGTGTTCACAGGGACTTTAAAGGATAATATCCAACATAAGGTTCGCCTTTGGGAACTTGATTTATTAGAGAAGGCATTCAGGTTAGGAAGAAAAATGGAAAGCAAAATTATGGCAACTAGGAAGCCTGCCACTCACAACTATAAAGACGGAAGTGTTGTTGCCCCTAGCCTTCCACAACCTACAAGGTTGACACCACAACAATTGGAAGAAATAATAGCAAAAGGGACATGTTACAGTTGTGATAGGAAATACACTAAAGGTCATAAGTGTGCCGAGAAGAAATTATTCTACATAGATTGTGAAGAGGAGGAAGAAAAGGAACAAGAAATGTCAAAATAAGAGGATATACTCCAGGAAAAAACCCTAGATAAAGAAGAAATGAATCCAACCATATCTTGTAATGAATTGGTTGGAATTACCACTCCTCAAACTATCAAGATAGAAGGACATATCGAGAAAAAAAAGGTAATAGTGTTGATTGATTCGGGAAGTACCCATAATTTTATTCATTGTAAGATAGCAAAGGAATTGAGTTGCTTCCTATATCCAACACCAGAGTGTCAAGTGATTATTGCAAGTGGAGGAACCATAAATTTCTCTAGAAAGTTCCATAATATCAAGTTATCCATGAGAGAATATGTATTGAATAGCCCAATGCTTTCCATTCCAATGGGTGGTGCTGATGTTGTACTAGGAGTCCAATGGCTACAATCCTTAGGCACAATAGCTTTTAATTTTCAAGAACTTTTCATGAAATTTTGTGTGGAAGGAAAGGAAGTTGAATTAAGGGGTATTGCAGGGAAACCGAGAAATATAATCAACTCTAACGGTATGACAAAGATTCTAAAGAGGGAACAACGAGGTGTAATTTCACAATGATGTTCACTAGAGGTTCCCACATTGAAATCATCTATTTCTCCATATCTCCAAAAAGTCTTGGACAATCATTCCAAGGTGAGACTCCAAAGGTCTCCCACTATTCGTGAATAGATCATGCTATTCTATGATTCCGAGTGTTCCTCAAACACAGGCCGTATAGATATCCCTATGCCAAATAGTGCAATTGAACATATGTTGCGAAATGCTAGAGGATGGTAATAATTTAACCCAGTAAAAGTCTTTCTTTGCTCAAATAGTATTGGCTTAGAAGAAAGTGGATCATGGCACATGTGTTCGATTTAGGGAGCTCGAAAGCTCACTATTAAAGATAATTTCCCATCCTATCATTGATGCAATTATTGGATGAATTGCATGGATCAATTTACTTCACCAAGTTGGATCTTCATTCAGGATATCATCAAATTAGAATGAAGACTGAAGACATTCTGAAAATAGCATTTAGAACTTGTTAACACTCAGAATTTTCCCTAGAAGTTATCAGAAGAAGGAAAAGACCGAGGTAACTGCAAACCAATATTTTATGTATAGGCTCTAGCCAACCTATGACTCAGAGAGGGCTCTCTATATGTTTTAGCTTTGTTTACTGGGTTTTTAGGCTAGTTCTTAAAGTTAAGGGGGTTTTGGATTTGTATTCAAAGTTGGATGGTGGAATCCTTAAGCAGATGGATAGAATGATGTCTCTGGCTATTGGGCTATGGAGTCAAAGGAGGGCAACATAACTGGGATTAAATCATTAAAGGGAGTGTTCAATGGGCAAGCTAGCAGAGTGAAACACAACTTTTCAGGTTGAATGGATAAAATGATCTTAACCAGGGTGAGATGGAACTCAAGAATCCTCAAAATGAGACTAAAAGGAGGAACAAAGAATGATCATGAGAAAAGGGCAGTTAAGAATCCTTTACTATAGACTAGAGGGAAACTACCTAAACTAAGGAGCACTCAAGAATTCCTTAATTTAGATAATTTTAGCAGAAAACATACAAAATGCCTAATAGTCAAAACAAAGTGCAGTCAAGCAAATTCTGAGATATCATTCCATATTAAACATTAGATTTTAGATACATTTAAGATTATGGAAAACCTTTTAAAGAAAATTGACAACACAAAAGAATATACTTGTTTGTATTTCGCACTACACATGAATCCACTGAAATGCCTTTGCTTTATTCAATAATCTAGCTTGCTGGTCCAACAATGATACAATAGATTATAGTCTTTGATCAAGAAAACCATATAAATGTCTAAGAATCCACCCTACATACTTTGAATTGTGAAGTATATATACAAAAAAGTTTATTACAAAATATCTCAAAACAACTTGAGATTTATTTTAGGAAATAAAAATATCTTCTTGGAAGAAAATAGAGACAACTAATGAACTGTTTCTTGTTGTCCTTTTTATTATGGTTGTGCTAGCTTTTATAGTTGAGGTGTAGAACTTTACGCTGGCTAACAGTTGTGGAGTTTCACGCTAGAGTCTTCTTTACTTTCCCCTTTCAACTGATACTTTTTAACCCTAATACTCTTTAACCCTATTGTGTTGTTTTTACCCGTTTCACCTTGTTTCCTTCATTTTTACTATGCAATAACTTTCAGTTGTTTGTTTATCACAATAAATCTATCATTTTCTCCCACCATTCTGCATCTGGTAATTTCACATTCACCACTCTCTTGTAGATTTCATCAGCCTCAATATAATTTACAAAATTGGGCTTGGCGAGGAACAAATGTTTTACCTCATGCTCAAGGAAAAACAAGTTCTCATATGTGTCATATAATACTTTGCCTATTGGCAGGACTTTAATGGATGAATAACTGACTTGTTCCTTAGCAAAGTTTCTAATTCTATCACCATAGTCCAACTGTTTCATGAGTTTATCATTGATGACCATAGGACTGGGCAGACCTTTCTCCCTCAAAATCTGAAATTTAGCCATGAACCTATCAATGGCTACCTACATATTGTGGCACTTTTCTTCCAAATTAAGCATGTGATTCCTTTTAGAAAGCACCTTCCTTATTTCTAAAATGGTAGCAGTCCTATATTCTATATTTAGCTCTTGGAGCTCAAATCTGTTCTTGCTATTGAGGAAGTGGATGAGTCTATTTGCATCCTCTTGCTTATTTCCCAACTCCTCCTTTACTTTCTGGAAAGCTTCAGTAGCTACATTTACTAGCTCCATTTTCTCAAAAATAACTTGGATTGATGGCCAAATATCATTGACAGAGTCATTGATATTGGTCCACAACATTTCCTTGGTTTGTCCAAGTGCTTTTTCTAGTGTTAAATCCTTCTCTAGGATTTTGATTCTCTCACCCATTCTCTGTGCCTTTTGTGTTTCTTCTGTTTGCTTGAGTTGGGCTAGTTTGCAATCAGTTTCCAACTTTGCCACCTTTTCCTTTAGCTTTTTCATCTCTTTAGCCTGGATGGTCATTTCTTCCATGGCTTTCACAAGTTCTGTTGCTTTCTCTCCCGATACACCTGCTACTGATGTAGATTCTGTTGTTGTTGGAAAGGCTAGTGCAAGTGGAGTTGTAGGTGCCAAAGATGTTGCTAGTGTGGATGGCACTGCTGTAGAGACTGTGGGGATAACATTTGTTGAAGAGGTGGCCATATCTGCTTGTTTTAATTGGATCAAAGCATCCAATTTCTTTTTAGTCTCTTTAAGTTTGTCATTCAATTTCAAGACCAAGTCCATTAGTTCTTCATGTCCCTCTAGGCTTCTAGGACTTCCAGTGTTTGTGGATGCTATAGCTAACGTATTTTTAGATGTTTCTTCAATGCAGCTATGTCATCATTCTTATTTTTAATACGATATTATGTGGCTTTTATATCCTTGGGATCATGTCCCAATTCAATTACTAAGTCCTCTAAGGACTTGATCCTTGTGCCCTTGGCTTGTGAGGAGGCCTTCTCCAATCGGGATTGTGCTGAGATGTTGTTCAAAGAGTTCTGTAGTTGGTGGGTAGCTATGGCTTTACATGTCAGGGTGGAGTATATCATTTCTCCAGCCTGTTTATGTAATTCAATTTGGTTTATGGGATGAGTATCCCTTGCCAGCACTTCAAAATCTACCCTTTTGAAATCTAATGTTGTCTTTGGCTGCTGGGTTGTAGGCTTCACAAAGGTCATCTATAGCTTCCCCTCCTTAATGTCAAAGGCTGACATTAGCCTTGTTTGATTGGTAGGGGTGAGCTTCAGGTATTGAGCATAAGTTTGGGCTTTAAGCCTTTCATTTCTAGCCTTGATTTCTTTATATGTTTCCTTGATATCTTGGTCTTTGTCAGCTAGCATTCTAAAAGAAGACACTTCAACGCTGAGCTTCCTTTCCAACATCTGAGTTTGTGATGTGGATGGATCTTGCATGCCTCTAGATGGAGTGGCGGGACTGCTTCTTTCTACTCCCGTATTAGTGACCTCAGCTGAGTCTTCAGTATAATCTTGCTCAGAGGTTGGATTTAGCTTTTGCCTCTTGTTTGATTCCTGCTGCAAATCAGAGGTGGCTCTTCCTGGAGTGGAATCCCCTTCTTTGTTTCTTTTTGGGATCTTCTCCTCATTTTGAGGAGTTTGCATGATTAGAGGATTACTCATAGCAGTCTCTGGTACTTCTGGTACCTGCAGAAAAGAGTTTTCATCAAGATGCTTTTCCAAATCAATAAGAGCATTCTCTACATCTATTCTGGTGCTGTCTTGGTCTACCAGGGTACCTTCCACCTATTCTATTTAGTTTTCATATGCTTCTATTTCAGGTATGGGGTGGTGGATGCAAAGTCCTATTAGCTCTGCTACATACTCCAGCATTTGAAGGTCAAATACAGGTCTGCCCATGCTATTTATGCTCAGAAAAGGTCTACACTGGTCAGCTTCATTATTCCCTTTCACCCCCACTTATATTTTCAAACCTGCTGCCTCCATTTTACCTCTGAAACTCCGAGTAATTCCACGATTCCTTCAACCCCCAAGCGCTAAGTTTTAGCTGTCATATGAATAAGTTCACATGACCGCGCGCTTTCTCCAGCTTTTCCTATCACATCAGTGAAAAAAGTGTGCATATTCAAACCTCGTCGCCCGATCGTTTACTATGAGATCCAACAACATACGCTTGCCCCTGCTGCCATAACATAACTGCACGTTAGTCCACAGGGAAAGTGGTTTCTTCCCTGTCCTATCCGCCACGCATTGGCCGATTACTCGCATTGCTCACCCGCATACAAATACCACCCACCTCTAAAAAGCGGTGCGGGCAATACCGCTTACCGCTCGTCTTTCGTCCCCCGCTCATTATCGTCCATGTACCTCGCCCTCTGATAACTGTTAGATCTATCCGCCCAAAGATCCAATAGCTCAAGATTGTTAGTTCCCGCCTTCTCCTAATGTCTCCCACCGATAGATCTCCACCATTCATTCGTTTAATCCAATGGACGATTTTCTTCCTCCGCCCATCCCGACTATCCACGTCCATAGCCATTCTATGTTCCCGAAGGACGAAGGTGGTCAGGTACCTGTACCCGGCACAGTTACTCTCCAACAACTGCATTCAAGAGCATTATGGTCGAAGGAAAAGAAGGACGACGCCAAGTAAGAAATTTACATCCAACAGTTAAGGAATTTCGTCCTTCAGGATATTACATCTGCTCGAGGAGTACAACAGAGTACTAGAGAATGTCAAATTCATTCATTGAAGCAGCAGATCGTAGCAGAGGCCCATTTTAGATAGTTAATGTGGTTGGTGGTCCATTATGACCCCTCCACACATAGAATAGCAGATCATTTTTGTAACCAAACTCTATATATACCCAAAACATATATGTAATGAGGGATGATGGATGATGGTTGTAGTTTTGATGTAAGGTTCAAATTCTGGAGACTGTAACTACTTTGATACTTACAGCGTCTAGTCTTCATTTTCAGCTAAGACAAGCTTCTTTTGTTGTTAATTGCTCACTTTCCATTTCTACTCTATTCTTGGATGTTCCTGTTATGCATTAGTTCATGTGCTCTTGATATTTAGCATTAGAGGGGTTTTCATCCCACCTCTATGTTGAAGTCTAGTATGTATCATTGAAAGTGTTATGCAAGTTTCTGTTTACTTAGTGCTAAAGAGCTGTCATCCTGTATGTGCATTAGGAAATAGATTTGCAGACCTCTTTACTAGTTGCAGCTGGCCATCAAATGGTCTTGTGCATCTGCTGGTATGATTATTATTCTCCATGTTCACCTCATTCCTCAAACTGTGAGTAATTGGTGGTCTACAGCCTTGTAGTCTACGGGTGTTCACCCATGTCTGGAGTTAAGCATAGTAGAAGTGGTTATTTGGCTTGAATATGCATCATTCCTTCCACTCATACATTTCCAACATTATGTTGAGTTTGTAATGTTCCGAGCATCTCCGAGATACAACCTAGGAGAGTTTCTTGGGGTGATAACATTAATTGGCACCATTGCTGGGAAGAGGAGATTGAAGCTCAGCTTCCCTGAGAGAACGACAAAGTTCCAGATTTTGATGATAGACAAAGTCTGGGCACATTTCTAGTTATAATCATCTATCTGGCAACTCTACTGGAGGACCTACTTGGTGGCGACTCCACAGTGCAGTTCTGGCTCAGTTTGTGAGACATACTTGAAGAAATCCTCAGAAATCACTAGTTAAACCAGTGCCTAACCCTGAGAAGATCATTAAGCTGAAGAAAACTTCACAGAAAGGAGCATCAGGATCAAGTAAATGCAAGAAATCTTATGTATCTCTGCAAGAGAAGGTTATAGTTGAAAATACTCAGTTTGAAGATCTAGAACCTAGTACTGCTAGTGAAGAATTAGCTGCAGAGATTTGTAAAGCTCCTTGTTCATTTAGTTCCCCTTTGGATCTCAGTCCAAAGATAGCATCCCATTGAGTCCATCATATTTCTTTGCCTCTACCATCCATTTCATTGTTTCTCACTATTCAATCTACCAGTAGCATTCCACCTACTCCAGTCATGGCAGGTCAACAAGCACCTACAAAGATGGAAAGCATCATAGCTGCTAGGTATGGACCCTTGGTCTTGCCTGTCCCTTTAAATGCTATGCCTGTAGGAGAATATAAAAAATATATGCCTAAGTTCACTGGTACAGATGGGGTAACTGTTGAAGAACACCTTGAAGCTTTTTACAGTTATGCTGATAACTTAGACATTAGTGAAAATGATGTGTGGATGAGAGTTTTTGTCCAAAGCCTTGATGGAGAGTCCAGAAAGTGGTTTAGAGAATTGACCCCTAGATCTATTGCTGATATTGAAGCCTTAGATGATACATTTTTGAAGCACTGGGGAGATAAAAAGGACTTGTTGTATTACCATACTGAGTTTGGTAACCTGAAAAGAGAAAATGGGGAATCATTGCCTGATTTTAATAAAAGATTCAATCGTATGTATAGTAAGATACTAGCGGAAGTAAAGCCAACTCCCACTTCAACCAAACTCACTTATGCCAATGCTTTTGACTCTGATTTCTGCCTGCTATTGAGAGAAAGAAGATGTGCCACTTTCGCTAATATGCAAGATGCAGCCCTGGAAGTAGAATCTAACATTATGGCTGTAGAGAAACTCAAAAGTCATACTGACAGAAGGAGGTAGAGAGGTGAGGCTTCTTCTTCCTCTGCTTCATCTTTAGAGCCTAAATTAGACAAAATGACTAGAATGATAGGGTCATTGGCTGCTGAGATATCTAAGCTAAAGATTGAGCAGAACTCAGGGAAGACAAGGCAACAAAACACAATTGCTCCAAGAAGCCCAAACCCATGCAGAAGAGAAAATGAACAGCTACAAATCATTCAGAGGGGTAAAGAACCAAATGAAGAACACAAAGTTAAAGCTCCTTTTCAAAATGCAGTCATGGAGGAGGAACAACATGAAGATGAGGATGAAATTAACTGCATGGAAGATAAAGGTAGTGCTACCTTTTTGACATTGGCTGAATAGGAAGAAGCATTACTCTTGGACCAAACCAGTCAAAGGTGGGACAAAGAGGTTATTCTACAGACTAGTGAACAACAAAGATACAATCTGAGGTCGCATGCAAATAATGTCAAGGAGAGTCCTACCCAGAGAGCTACTATCCAAACAAAGTCACAGAATACCAGACAGAAGAGACTAGCAGTTGATCCAGTCATCCTAAAAGCACCAGTTTAAGAGGTAAGAGGTCCTAATAAGTCCCCTTCCCCTTTCAGCTTCGAAGCAGAAGTTCAAAAATTGAAAATATCTGTGTCTCTGTTAGAACATGTAAAGAGTGAAGTGTTTAGAAAGCCTATCCTTGAAGCTCTTGAGCTGAAAGCCACACAAGCCTCCACTGACTTTGTCAATTTGCAAGATGATAGATCTGCAGTTGTGCTGAGCCCCGTGACCAAACCTGTTGATGATAATTCTCCATATTTTTATGTCTCCTTGGCCATTCATGACAAAATCCTCCACAATTTCTTACTAGACACGGGCTAGCCACAATCTAATGCCAAAAGCTGTCATGGAAGAGTTAGGCCTTGATATCACCAGACCATACCATGATCTATTTTCATTTGATTCAAGGAAAGTAAAGTGCTTAGGATTGACCAAAGATTTAGCCATTACCCTAACTCAGCTTCCCATGAAGAGCATGGTGATGGACATTGTGGTAACAAATGTCCCTCCCAAGTTTGGCATGCTGCTGTCGAGAGGATGGATTAAGAGACTAGGTAGGACATTGCAGAATGATCTTTCTTATGCTACTGTCCCAGTCTTTGGAGGAGAAAGCAAGAGATTATACAGAGAAGCACAATTGGCATATATCATCAGTGATGAGAAGAACCCTTCTAATCATCCTATTTATGCTATGGACACCGATTTTGGAGCATGTATCCTCCAAATAGAAGAATCTCATAAGGCCTCAATGTAGATCGGGAAACAAATAGTTTAGGCTGAGGAAGAGCAAGGAAGTCAAGTTTGGGAGATGTTCTTTGATGGAGCATGTACTAGGGAGACTACAGGAGCATGGGTGGTGTTGATATCTTCACAACAAGAAAGCACAACTGTCTTTTAAGCTGGCATTTCAAGTCACAAACAATATAGCAGAGTATGAGGCTTTGATATTAGGCCTGAACGTAGCTAAAGATAGAGGAATCAAGAACATAAAGGTGTTTGGAGATGCTGATCTGATCATCCAGCAAGTAAACAGAACATTTCAAGCAAAGCTCCCAACGCTGAAAGCATACAGAGATGAGGTATGGAGACTCAAAGACTCTTTTGATAATTTTTGTATCTCATACATCCCTAGAGCCAAAAATCAGCTTGTTGATTCTCTTGCTATGTCTGCTAGCATGTTTATCCCTCCCATGCCTCCTAGACTAGTTTATGAAGTTCAAATGAAATATAGACCATCCTTGCCTAACAATGTCCAGCATTGGAAAGTTTTTGAAGATGATGATGAAGTGAATAGGTTCCTGCAAGTTATTGATGAATTTTCTGCAATGCAAATTGACCAAGAGAATGAAGCCTTGCAAGAAAGCCCAAAATCCCAACTTAGAAATAAATTTGGCAAAGATAGCATTGTCCAACTACCCAACAATCATATACCTAAGGGTCTTGTTCCATTAGAAAAGTTGTTTGACCAAAATGATGTGCCTTACAAGGCTTCCCAAAAAGAAGATCAGTATGCAATCTGTAAGCATGATATAGGGAGTCTAGGTCAGCCTAGATATATAAATCTGTCTACTCATCTGTCTGCTGACCAAAGTTCAGAATACTGCAATTTAATGAAGCAATTTGTTGATGTCTTTGCCTGGGAATATAGTGACCTAAAAACATATGACAAGAAGATTATCCAGCATAAAATCCCCTTAGAGAAAGACACCATACCTTTTAAACAGAAGTTGAGACCAATAAATCCCATGCTCCTCCCTCTGATTGAAAATGAAATTAAAAAGTTGTTGGCTGCCAAGATCATAGTCCCTCTCAGATATTCCAAATGGGTAGCCAATCTAGTAGTAGTGAGGAAGAAAAGTGGAGAAATCAAACTTTGTGTTGATTTTAGAAACTTAAACAAATGCTCTAGGAAAGATAATTATCCTCTACCAAAGATGGAGCATTTGCTGCAAAAAGTTTCAGGAGCCAAAGTGATGTCTTTCCTAGATGGATTTTCAGGCTTTAATCAGATTGTTGTACATCCAGATGATCAAGAGAAGACTGCATTCACCACTCCTTGGGGCACTTTTATGTATGCCAAGATGCCTTTTGGATTGATGAATGCTGGAACTACCTTTCAGAGAGCTATAGATATAACATTTGTGGGAGAGAAGGATAAATTTGTCCTTATCTACCTTGATGATATAACAATGTACTCCAGTAGTCACCAAGACCACTTGCAACATTTGAAGAAAGTGTTCCTGAAGTGCAGAAGGTTTGGGATTTCAGTCAATCCTAAAAAGTCACAGTTTGCTTTAGAATAAGACAAGTTGTTAGGACATATTGTTTCTGCTACAGGTGTCTGAATTGACCCAGAAAGAGTCAAGGCAATACAGACTTTTTCCATCCCGAGATCAAAGAAATATATCCAGTCCTTTTTGGGAAAAATAAACTTTCTAAGGAGGTTCATCCCGAATTTTGCAGAACTAGTGAAGCACATTACCTCCATGATGAGAAAGGGGTCAAAAGTCAAATGGACTGATGCAGCAAGAAAATCCTTTGAGTCCATTAAGAAAGCTATTATGGAAGCTCCTACTCTAAGCAGCCCAGACTACAACAAGGAGTTCCATATATTCTCATTTGCCTCTGAAGATACCCTTGCAATAGTTTTATTGCAAGCAGATGAAGAAGGCTCAGAGCATCCAGTTGCATTCTTTAGCAAAACCTTAAGGGATGCTGAGCTAAGGTATGATATCATTGAAAAACAATCATATGCACTTATTAAGTCTTTGAAAGCTTTCAGAATTTATATTTTGCATTCCAAGATAATTGCATATGTACCCTCTGTTGCAATAAAAGATATCTTAACACAACCTGATGCTGATGGAAGAAAGGCTAAATGTATTGCAAAGTTGATTGAATTTAATATAGAACTGAAGCCCACCAAACTTGTCAGAGGTCAAGGTCTTGCCAGACTGTTAGCTGAAGAGAATTGTAGAACATTAGACATAAATATCATGAGCACAAATTCAAAAAATGGTTCAACAGAAGAAGAGGAAGCAGCTGAATCAGAGAGAAAGCAGTCAGTGGCAGAAAATCTAGCTTCTTGTGATTGGTATTCTACAATAATTAAATTCTTACTGAAGCTAGAAATCCCTCCAGGCTTAAGTACAAGTCAAGCTAGAACTATTAAGATTAAGGCAGCAAAATATTGCATCCCTGAAATCTGCGCTACTGGAGGGATCCATCTGGAATGCTTTTGAGGTGTCTGAACAAAGAGCAACCAATGGAGGTTATGGAGTAGTTTCATTCCAACATGTGTGGAGGGCACCATTATTGGAAGACTACAGCTCACAAAATCCTCAGAGCTAGATATTATTGGCCCTCCTTATTTTCTGATGTATTCTCATTTGCTAAATCTTGTGACAGGTACCAAAGATTTGAAAGGCAATAGAAATTGAAATCCCTGCCCTTAAAACCAATACATGCAAAAGGATCTTTTCAGCAGTGGGGCTTGGATTTCATTGGAGAAATTAATCCACATTCCAGTGGCCAACACAGGTGGATATTAGTAGCCACTGATTATTTCACTAAGTGGATTGAAGCAATCCCTACCAGGAAGGCTGATCATAATGTGGTCATGAAGTTTTTAATTGAAAATATCTTCACCAGATTTGGTTGTACACATAAGTTAGTCACAAATAATGCAACAACCTTTAGGGAAAGAGAATTGGTGGAAATATGTGATTCAATGGGTATTAAATTGGTTCATTCCACCTCATATTATCCTCAAGAAAATGGTCTAGCAGAATCTTCCAACAAGAGTTTAATAAGGATAATTAAGAAGTTGTTGGAAGACAACAAAAAGAATTGGGATTCTAAGCTCAAATATGCACTTTGCGCTGACAGAGTGACCGTTAAGAGATCCACAGGGAATTCTCCATTCAAGCTAGTGTATGGCATAGAGGCAGTATTTCCAATTCATCTTACTCTCCTCGTGGCAAAGTTTCTGCAACCAGAACAGAGCGAGGAAGAAGACATGGCTAAAAGGATCATTGGTTTAGCAGAGGTACATCAAATCAAAGAACAATTGGTTGAAAAGGCTGCAGCACATTAGAAAAAGATCAAGGAAGCTTTTGACAAAAGTACAAAGGCAGATAATTTTCAGGTTGGAGACTTGGTTCTGAATTGGGATGCACTGAAAGAGAAAAGAGGCAACCATGGGAAGTTTGATGCTTTCTGGACATGGCCCTTTATTATTTCTAAGATCCAAGGGAACAATACCTAAATACTACAAAGTATGGGGGGAGAAGCAGTTTTTGATGGCCCAGTAAATGGGCCTTTTCTGAAAATTTATGTTGTTTAAGGTCTTTGGCCTTAAAGTTGTAAATATTTTGTTTTATCAGTTTAGTGTAAGCTCAATAGACTCCATGCCCAATGGAACACTAGGAATTTTGCTAATTTGTTTTCATCGGAAAGACATTGATCTGTAGGTTCTTGAGACCTCACAGGGAGGATCTCATCCCTAGAAGGAGCCAGTGTTAGCGCTGCTACATACTCCAACATTTGAAGGTCAAATACAGGTCTGCCCATGCTATTTGTGCTTAGAAAAGGTCTACACTGGTCACCTTCATTATTTCCTTTCACCCCCGCTTATATTTTCAAACCCACTGCCTCCATTTTACCTCTGAAATTCCGTGTAATTCCATGATTCCTCTGACCCCCGAGCGCTAAGTTTTAGCTATCATATGAATAAGTTCGCATGACCACGCGCTCTCTCTAGCTTTTCCTGTCACATCAGTCAAAAAAGCGTGCATATTCAAACCTCGCCACCCGATTGTTTACTATGAGATCCAACGACATATGCTTCCCCCCGCTACCATAACATAATTGCATGTTAGTCCGCGGGGAAAGCGGTTTCTTACCTATCCTATCCACCACACGTCGGCCGATTACTCGCATCACTCACCCATGTACGAATACCACCCACCTCTAAAAAGTGGTGCGGGCAATACCGCTTACCTCCCGTCCATTGTCCCCCGCTTGTTATCATCCATGTACCTTCCGCCCCCGATAACTGTTGGATCTATCCGCCCAAAGATCCAACGGCTCATGATTGTTGGTTCCCACCTTCTCCTAATGTATCCCACTGATAGATCTCCGCTATTCATTCATTTAATCCAACGGCCGATTTTCTTCCTTTGCCCGTCCTGACTATCCATGTCCATAGCCATTCTATGTTCCCGAAGGACAAAGGTGGCCAACTACCTGTACCCGGCGCACTTACTCTCCAACAACTACATTTAAGAGCATTATGGCCAAAGGACAAGAAGGATGACGCCAAAGAAGAAATTCACATCCAACAGTTAAGGAATTTCGTCCTTCAGGATATTACATCCGCTCGAGGAGTACAACAGAGTACCAGAGAATGTCAAATTCATTCATTGAAGCAACAGATCATAGCAAAGGCCCATTTTAGATAGTTAATGTGGTTAGTGGTCCATTATGACTCCTCCACGCATAGAATAGCAGAGCATTTTTGTAATCAAACTCTATATATACCCAAAACACAGATGTAATGAGGGATGATGGATCATGGTTGCAGTTTTGATGTAAGGTTCAACTTCTGGAGACTGTAACTACTTTGATACTTGCAGTGTCTGGTCTTCATTTTCAGCTAATACAAGCTTCTTTTGTTGTTAATTGCTCACTTTCCATTTCTACTTTGTTCTTGGTTGTGCCTGTTATACATTAGTTCATGTGCTCTTGATATTTAGCATTAGAGGGGCTATCATCCCACCTCTATGTTAAAGTCTAGTATGTATTATTGAAAGTGTTATGCAGGTTTCTTTTTACTTAGTGCTAGAGAGCTGTCATCCTGTCTGTGAATTAGGAAATAGATTTACAGACCTCTTTACTTGTTGTAGCCGACCATCACATGGTCTTGTGCATTTGCTGGTGTGATCAGTATTCTCCATGTTCACCTCATTCCTCAAATTGTGAGTAATTGGTGGTATAAAGCCTTGTAGTCTGGGGGTGTTCACCCATGTCTAGAGTTAGGCATAGTAGAAGTGGTTATCTGGCTTGAATATGCATCATTCCTTCCACTCATACATTTCCAGCATTATGTTGAGTTTGTAATGTTCCCAAGCATCTCCGAGATACAACCTAGGAAAGTTTCTTGGGGTGATAACAGGTCCTAGCTTGACCTTTTGTCTCTTCTTTGTGAAAAATTCTAAAGGATCATATCTCCAGACAAAACTTCTCTGGAACTTCATATTCTATAGTATCAAATCTACCTCTTTTCCAGCCTCTCTAGAGTTGCATACGAAGGGGCCTAGTTGGTCTTTTATTTTGAAATTGGCCTTCTTCTTGGCCTTGACGAAGTTTACCTCATCTGCATTGATAATTTGCCTATAGTATTCTAATGCAAACAACCTCATAGGGAGGTAACTTGGAAAATTATATGGTGCAAGCATGCAACCATATATCTTGATTTCTATGTGGTTTTGGTAAAGGTACCAACCACCAACTTTGGTCTACTTTTATAGTTGAAGGACTCTCTTTATTTCTGGACTGATTCTTGAAGGAGGGTTTCCAATCAACATTGTCATAACTGGATGTACAAATAAGTCAATGAAGTCTGAATAAGAGTATGGAGACTGATACTCATGGACTAATGGGGTCCAAAAAATGACTGACCTGGGTTGACCTTTGGTGTCTAGTTTTTGGAGGGTGAATGGGAATTTCTCTGATTGATAATATACGAACATATGGTATAAAAATGAGGAGTATTTGAAAACCCTTTCGTTTCCCATTCTTGTGAATTTCTCATGCATTCTGTTAGCTATGAATGTGGCAAAGTCATAAATGGTTGTAGGAGGCTGTCCTAGGGTATAGATGGACATGAAAGCCAGGTTAATTTCATCAATGTACTTACTTGTGGAGTAACCCAAAACACAAGATATCATGGCTACAATATTTCGGCCCCAAGGGGAAAATATAGTTGCTACATATGGACGGGGGTCTTTAGGGATGTGCTTGTCTTCTCTTATGAAGGTTTGGAGTAATTGGGCCAATTTTGCAGAGCTAAGTTTGGGATATAAGTCCAAAAGATATCCAATTGAGAGGGGAGTTAGATTTGGCCTCGGTTGGAGCTACAATATTTCATTTATAGACTCAACAGTGATGGTGAAAAGGACCTTCTGGTCATGAGACATGATGGTTCTAGGACTTGGGACGTAACAAGCATAGCACATATGCATAATTTTAGGAAAATGTGGACTTGGGGGAACTAGTACTTGGGCAAGTTTGACTCCCAAAGGCCATTTCATCAGCATGGTTCATGAACTTGTCCCTACCTTGGCAATGTAATTTGAGCAGGAGCTCTATGACAGTGTTTTCTTTAATCTAGAAATCTTTATCAGCTAGGGGAAGGTGGTCCAGGTCTAAATGGGGTGTAGCGATGGGTCTCACATCCATAACAATTGGGGAAACCATACTCAATTCTTGTGGATTTGAGTATGGGGGGTAATTTTAAATTTTTAGGGCAACAATGTTCTTACAGATGGTTTTGGTCTAAAGTGTAAAAACCAAAATACATATGATTATTTTCCACTTAATTTAAAGTGTTATGAGGGCAATTTACTGGAATTAGACGAATGAGTGGGTTTTCCACGGTTAAATACTTGGAATTGGGTGAATTTGACTATAACGGGTAGTTGACGAAGGTTCACAGGGTTCTGTATGAATTTGGTATGGATAGATGACTGTGTCGGACTGTCTGTAGCTTCTGTGGAGAAATTGCGGAGGTTCGTGAGCTATTTTGGTAGTTTGTAGGAGTTGCAAGGATGCTCTGAGTTCTCAAAGGAAAACGCGTGAAAAGAGAGAAAAGAGGGGTAATTAGGATTTTATAGGAAAACGATTAATTTTGGTGGGTTTTCCCTAATGGATGAACAATGTCGGTTTTCAGTTGGAAAGGGGAAGCGGTTTGGGAGGTCCATCACACCGCTTTCATGGTGTGGGTGATATTCGTGAGGGGCTACCCTATTCCATTCAATGCTTGACACGTAGCATTGGGGGCCAAGGGGAAACTGCCTTATCGGGTGGGTAAAGGGTGGACATCAAGTCGGCTCGATATGGATGAGAGGCGTTGGATGTAAAGGAGGAATGATCAATGGTGGTCGAGAGATGGGAGTTGTGTGGTGATTTAACCATAAATTTTATGGGGGGGGGGGGGGGAGGCCATGGGCCTAATCACAGTGGTATGAGATTATCTTCACCTTCAATCTCATCAGGGCACTCTAATTCGGGATTAAGGGCTAAGGCAGTGTTATTAATATATTTTTCTGGGATATGGGTAGTAATATAGTTTATAATTAAACTAAGGGGTGGGTTAATTTATACACAGGAATTAAATATATGCAGGAAATTGGGTTTTTTAGGGATTTTGTATATATGAATAAAAGTTAATATGATGTGAAATGAGTGGGGGGAGGGGGGGGTGCTTGACTTAGGATAAATGTTACATAGTGGGTTTTTTTAACATAGAACATGTTTGTTATGGGTTTTCCCTATGCAAAAGACTTAGCATTTAGGAAAAGGGTTTTTGTGGGGGCGATGAATGAATTGCAAGGGGTTTTTAATACCTTTGTTTCTTAAGTCATCAAGTCGAGGGTCTAGTCCCTCCAGAAGTTAGAGAAATGCTCTGAGCCTCTTTGACTTAAGGAGCCAAAGATATTAATCTTTTATTATGAAGGGGAAGTTAATGAGTGATGTAGGGGTTAAAATGAAAAATAGGGATGTTAAATGAGTCATGTTGTGAACCATTGTCTTTGCTTTATGTACCACTTATGCATATTTAAAAGATGCATTTGGAAAATATCATAAGTGCTTTTCATGTAATCAGAAGAAATTTCTACAACCTTTCTACCACTTACGCATCTACTTATCCTACCATTTTTTCTTCACTTTATTTGGATGCATTTTAGGCTAGCAAACCCTTATCAATCTTTTTCTTTTCTTTACAAAATAAACTATCTAATTCTAACCTTATATCATTCAAGGGATCAGATTAAACAATGGAACTCCTTCTATTTACTCTACCTATCTAATTATCTGCCAAGATTACACTGTTTGGTCAGATTTTATTCTCTAGCTAAGAAACATAAAATTCAAAGCATGAAATAACCAAGTTTAAACATTTTGACTATTCATGGGTTGTGGCATAAGTAACAAACTATATACAATCATTTGTTATGCAAAAAAAGTAAATAGTATTGGCATTTTTACTTGCACACTTTCCATGGTCTCTTTTGTCTGTTGGGGTTCATATATTTCATTTTTTTGACCTATTTTCATTCTTTTTGTCCTTTTGATTATTCTTTTAGGACATACCCTCTTTACACTTTTTAATTTTTTAATATGGAAAACATTTGCAGAAAGCAAAGGTATGAACAATATTACAAGACTCACCTTTAGTCATTCAAAATTATGACTCTAGTTGGTATAGGAACCTAACAGTGGCTCCACTTGGGGATGGCATTTCCTAGTGAAATGTCAAGAACTTTTTATATCAGTAGCCTTTGAATTGTTGTTGATATTACCTTGCCAAATGTTCCTCTATGCTTTTGTATTATTAATACTTATGACAGTGAATCTTTCAAAGCTTAGGGCCTTCTCTTCGGGCTTCAACTTCAAAAAACCACAATCCAATCCAAATTAAAAAATTTTGAAGAAAAATGGAATATGTATAATGGAAAGGAAAAATCAGTAGTTAGGTTCAAAATAGTGTTTGAGCATTTGACCATTCACTAGTCCACCTTTTGCTTCTATACCATCCATTTCTCTTAGGAAGAAAGCATTATTATCTCTAAAAGCATAAATGACATATGGGCCTTTCTGTAGGAAATCAAATTGCCCATGTTTACCTTTATCTTCCCTCCTTGAATCCCACTTGAGTACTTTGTCACCAAGGTAGAAATCTTCAGCCTTGGTTCTCTTGTTAAAAGTCTTTTTAATTATTTCCTGTACAAACTGAGATCTAATATATACTTCTTCCCTGGTTTGTTGAAGATGTATTTTTTGTTTGATTCTTCTTTGGATACTATTTGGTTCAACTTGCAACTCTTGAAGCAACTTCATCACCAGTGTTCCCAAGGAGGATGGAAAGACAACTTCCATCCCATAAAATAGTTGGTAGGGAGAGGTGCCAATTGATTTCTTTGTGGTTAGTCTATCTGCCCATAAGGCATTGACCAACTTTTTGTTCAATGTTTTCTTATTGTCATCTAACAATGTTTTGGTGATGTTCACCAAAATTTTGTTTGAGGATTCTGCCGGTCCATATCCTTGAGGATAATAGGTTGTGGAATGGCCTAGGGTTATATCATAGTTGTTGAAGAAATCTATCATTCTTTTGAATTTAAAGGCTGCTGCATTATCAATAATGAGCTTAGTTGGACATCCAAATCTTGATAGAATGCTGGTTTCAAGGAAGGTTATGATAACAGTGTCAGTGGCTTGCCTTGAAGGTATGACCTCTATCCATTTGGTGAAATAGTCTATGGCAGTGAGGATTATTTGTGTTGGGCAAAGGAAGGTGGGTGAATTTCACCAATGAAGTCTAGACCCCATTGTTGGAAAGGTGTTTTAACAGAGATTGGTTTGAGGGGTAATGGTAGAAGCTTTTTCTTTCCCTCAAAAATTTGACATTTGTGATAGTAGGTCACATGTTTCTTTACATCAACAAACAAGGTAGGCCAGTAGAAACTGACTCTAAGAATTTTATCAATGGTGGCTTTCCAGTAAACATGTCCTCCACAGTTACTTGCATGAAAATCTTGTAATACTTTGTCAGATTCATCTTTTAATAAACAGTTAAGAAGAATACCTTCATGATTCCTCCAAAACAAAGCATTGTCTAATATACAAAATTTTAATGACTTCATCTTCTAAAATCTAATTTTGGTTTTAGATAATCCAGGAGGAGCTTGTAAATTTTGTAAAAAATAAACAATATCAGCATACCATGGTGATTCAATAAAGGCCTGGCTAATTAGTGGAGTCACCATCTCCTCTTCATTATCTATTTATGCAATAAATTTTATATCCAGGGCCTAAGAGTTTGATTCAGCCATGAGCTTCACTAAACCTTCGCCCTTGATTAACTTAGTTGGTTTGATTTATATGTCATATTCTAAAATAGTAGCAATCCATTTCCCCTCTTTCTCTTTGGACTTCCCCGAGTTAGGATGTCTTTAACTACTGAACTGGGAACATAGGCTACTATATGAGAATATAAAATGTTCACTCTAAAGTCCTTGATAGATTTGACCAAAGCAAAAGCTTGTTTTTACATTATGTTATATTTTAAGGGGAATCTCTCAGCGCCTTGCTAAAGAAAGAAATAGGTTGTTCATAGCCCTAGTCATTTTGTTGCAGTAAAACTGCAACAATTGTGTGCTCAAAAGCAAATGAAGATAAGATGAAATCTCTGTCAAATTTTGGACTGATCAAAACTAGTGTTCTAGTTAAAGCTAGTTTAATGTCTTCAAAGGATTTCTTAGCCTCAATAGTCCATTTTATGGTCAAATATTTTTTCACCATATTGTTCAGTGATCTAATTCATTCTGCTAGATTAGAAATAAATCTCCTAAGAAAGTTAATTTTCCCTAAGAAAGCTTGTAATTCTCTGATGTTCCTTGGATGTTGTATCTGTAAGATGGCTTCTATTCTTGCAGGGTATATTCGGATACCATCTTTTGAAATTATATGACCTAGTAACTTTCCTTCTTCTAACCCAAACAAAGACTTCTTGGGGTTTAAAGAAATTCCATATTTCCTACATTTAATAAAAACCTACCTTAAATGATCCAAATGTTGGAAATCAGATTCTGAAAATACAGTAACGTCATCTAGATATATTACAAGGAAATCATGAATTTCTTTGGCAAAGGCTATATCCATGGCCCTTTGGAAAGTGCCTCCTGCATTCATTATTCCAAAAGCCATTTTCACATACATGAATGTGCCCCAAGGAGTAGTGAAGATAGTTTTGAATTGATCATCAGGATGAACTAAGATTTGATTGTAACTTGAAAACCCATCCAATAATGAGATCCTGGTTGATCCAACTACCCTTTGCAAAATATGGTCCATCTTTGGGAGAGGGTAATTGTCTTTAAGGGATACTTTTTTGAGGTTTCTAAGGTCCACATAGAGTCTAATCTCGCCAGTTTTCTTCCTAGTTGGTACCAAGTTCAAAACCTAATTAGAAAATCTAGTTGGTGCAATTATCTTAGCATCATACATTCTCTGGATTTCTTTTTCAATTGAAGGTAATAGGATAGGATTTATCCTTCTAATTTTTTTATGAAAGGTTTTTGATTTTCTTTTATAGGGATTGTGTGTTGTATGATGCTGGTGTCATAGGATTTGAGGTCCTCATAACTCCAAGCAAAGACATCCTGAAATTCTTTTAATAACTCAATGTATTTTACTCTTTCAGTGGGAGGTAGTGATTTAGAAAGTTTGATCAATTTTGGATTTTCATCAGTGCCTATATTACACTCCTCCATATCATATTTCAAAGGTTCCATTTTAGGATTTCTAGGAACATCATTTGAATCAAACAAGTCTTCCAAAGGGGTTAATCCCTTAGGTAAGAAATTGTCTTTGAGATTGATTACTTTAGTGTCTTTGTGAATTATCTCATCAATCTCAACTTGATCTAGGTTCTCTACATCTAAATTTGTAAATTTAGTGGGATGAAAGTTATCTATCTCTTCACCTTCTATCTCGTTTATTTCTATTTTATCTTTATTGTTAGGATCTATTGATGTGTCAGTATCTATATTGCTATTTGCAAATTCTTGTTCTGAAATCAAAAAGTTGTTTATTTGTTTGTCATTAGCAAATATTTTCCAGTTCTTCAAATTATTTGGAATTGCAAGCCTGTGCCTTACTCCAGCAGTGTACTGATAGTTAAGCTAAAAGGGTAACTTGCAGGTGCTGGAAAACATTGCGAAACTATGAGCCTGCATATTATGTTTTCTAGGAATTACAACAACTTTGGTTTCTAGGAAAGTGTTTAATATTTCTACAATGGTCCCTCTATAACAACTTAATCTAGGGCCTTTGGTCATATATACAACATTAATTTGTTTTATCACTAATTCAGAGTCTCCCATGACATAAACTCTTATAACTCCTAGCTTCCTAACTAATTTAAGATCTAAAATTAGTGCTTCATACTTGTCCATATTGTTAGTACATTTAAAATTTAGTCTGTAGGCATGGCCTTCTGAGAAATCACTCTATAGATTCTATATCCAAACTCCTGCTCCTGCTCCAAACTTATTGACTGACCCATCAAACACAAGATGCCACAATATATCATGCTCATAATTAGCATCATCTATATCCACCAACTTTCCCTCATGTTGACTACCTTGTTTAGTGGAAAGCTCTAAAGTTTGGACACTTTCCTCTTGTTTTGAAACTGAAATTTATTTTGGTTTTGCATCAACACTGTCTAAAAGAGTTTCTTGTGTTTGACCAGTGTTATACAAAATAAAAGAATCAATTTTTGAATGTACAAAGTAGATAGGAAAGTTTTGAGGCCGATCCTGGCTACTCACCATGTATTTCATTAAAGTTTCTTAGTACATCTTCTTGGGTTGTCCAAAAATAGAAATTGTTGCGTATGACATATCAAGTTGTAGAGATCCCTGAAGTTTGGCTCCCAATGACCTAGATAACAACATGCCATACTTCGGTGGGATGTCAACAACCACAATATCCATAAGGATTCCCTTGGCAGGATATTGAACTAAGGTAACACAAAGGTCTTTAATCAACCCCATACACTTTACTTGACTTGAGTCAAATGAAAATAAGTCCTTGTAAGGTCTTGTAATGTCTATGTTCAGTTTTTCCATTACTGATTTGGGCATTAAGTTATGGGAGGCCCCAGAATCCAACATTGCATTATGAAGGATTTTGTCATGGATGTCAATGCTAATGTAGAAAGGTAGTATTCCTCCTTCTAGTGATTTTCCATTAACATATGGACCAAATATAAGCTCTGGTTGGTCATCAAAAAGGTTAATAGAGTCCCCATTTTCAATAATGTTTAGGGTCTGGTTTATCTGCGTTTTGTAGGTTTCATTCTTGATTAATTCTATTAAAGGGACTAAAATTTTAACTTAGTTACCTCTGATCCCAAATTACATGGCAAAGGGGCTTTCTCTGTTTGAGGGTTTGGACTTTTGATAGCAAGGATTTGAGTGGGATGGTCTTCTTTTCCTTTATTGGGGACCTCTTTTTGTGAATTTTCTGATCTAGTATTTTGAGGTGTGTCCACTGGTTTCTTGGGGGAATTGAAGTAGAGGCTTGATCATCATAAGGTTGACTATTAGAAGGTTGATTAGGGGTTACATCTTCAATGGTAGGGCCAGAAGAATTCTGGTTTTGTCTGGTGAGAATCTGGAACCGGGGCTTCTTTGATTTTCTTTGGTTGATTTGGCACTGTTTTCTTGGTTTGGTCAGGGATATCAGATTTTTTTTTACTCCTTAGGTTGTACTGCTTATGTACTTCAAAGATGGAAAAATCTTAACCTTGTTTATAATCAAATGACTCTCCACACTAGATTTGCAATTGCTACATCATATGCAATTCCTGATCATCTTGGGTGAGAAAAACAACACCTTCATCATCTAATCCCATCAGGTTAATCTGTGTGTCTTGCTCTGGGTCTTTAGGGTGGGATGTTTCTGCATAATTTTCTTGGAAAGGAGGTCTAATATTCTGATTAGGTCCATTCTTTCCAGTGTTCTGGTTTTGGTTTTTGTTTTAGTTTTACCTAAATTTTGGGTTTCTAACTAGAGGTGCTTGTTGATTATCCCACTAGGGTTTCCTCTCTATATTATCTATTCTATCCATAAATGTTTCCATGCCTTTCACTAAGCTATCTATTTTAATGTCAGAGGGTGAAGGCTCATGTTTAGCTAAGCCTCTTCTTTCATTCCTAACTCTAGCTCTTTTAGCTAATAAATTAGCCTTTACGCTTACTACTACACTTTGCATATCTTCTAGGGTTGGGGGGTTTCTCTCCCTAAGATGGAATGCCATGTCTATGTCAAAACCATCAGGGAACTTTATTAATGCTAAGTCAAGTGGACGTCTAAGATTAACTGGAATTGCATTGTATTTATTGTTAAATCTGGTGCAGTAATCTTGAATAGTTTCATTGCGTCCTCTCCTAATATTTTCATATTCAGAAAGGATCTGTAGAGAATTCTTTTTCTTTTTCCATCTATTCAAAAATTGTTGTTGAAATACTTCTAAACCATTAATACTATTATCAGGTAGTGATCTAAACCATTTCCTAACATCACCAGCTAAAGTCTGAGAAAATAATCTCATTTGGACATCCACAATATCAATTTCATGAAGTTCGAAGTAGTTTGTCATTTTATTAACATGGTGCTATGCAGTGTAGTGTCCTATGCCATCAAATTGGACGATTTTACTCTGGTAGTCTGCTGGTATGGCACCAAGTGGAGTAGGTAAGACAAGGGGAGCATATCTATTTGCCATGGCTATAAGCTGGGAAGGGCTAAAAAGTGGGGTTGAGGCACTAGAAGATGATGCAATAGTGGAGTATGAACTAGGACCAGTAGGTGGTACCTGGGATATGATAGGTTGGTAAGGGAGTGAGGGTATGAATGGAGGTGGGGAATGGGCTTTAGATGTTGAAGGGAATAATGGTGAACTGAGAGTAGTGGACAATTGTTCAGAAAGCTCGGGGATCTTGGCAGTACTAAGGGATGATTATGGTGAATTTAGAAGGTACTCATCAATTGATTTGTTGGCTTTTTGGACTTTGAGGTCTGCAATAAACTATGGATCTATGACATTGTCACAAATTTCACTTTCAGACTTTAGTCTAAATAATGACTTTAATTTCACTTTCAGACTTTATTGTAATAGGTAGTAACACCTTATGATAACCAGCTCGAATCTTCCCGGGTAAATAGAAACTGAAAAGGGAGAAGTAAACTATGGCTAGAAAATATTCTCTAAATATGAAAACAATACCTCCTACCATTTTATACTTAATATTTTAAAAGAAAGGGTTCAACCATCTAGCATTTGATTCCAGAATGGAATAAATATAACGAAAGACTGTTCATACTATTAAATAAAGACTGTAAATCACAAAACAGATTCAAGTTGACAGTTTCCAGTCTGACTTTAAAAGCCATTAAGTTTCAAAAGAAATAAATACATCCTTAACACATTTAAATTATGCCTTGACGATGGATAACTGTAAAATTTATGCCACTAAATCTCTGACTCAAACATTCTTCAACAAAGAACCTAAACAACTTAACGCTCGGAAAAAATGTTCAGACTACGTCGTAAATAACTGGCAGTAGTGTAGTTCGCAATAAAATTACTAGAAATCTCGATTAAAATCCCATGTTATGTACCAGTGGTATCAGGCGCATAGCCTCTGCCAAAATTCAAAGCACATTCACAGGATGAACCACCAGCACAAACTTCATCTAAGCATCTAAAGAAATCAATGAGAATAGTTGTTTCCAACCTGTAAATATTGATGAGGACCCATGAGCTTTAAGTATGTGAATAAAGTCTTCACGGTCATGAAAATTGTGAAGCCAGCATGAGGTAATTCCTGCACCACACACAGAACCGAATTAGGAATCACTATGGGAAAACCAAACAAGATCTCCATCAAGCCTAAAGGTCAAAGCACAAAGAATGCTACCAGAGAATACCCGAGTGTGGGTAATTCCAGCAAATGGCGGTCCGCTTGTACCAAACGAACTCAAAGTTAGATAACAGATATGAAACTGGCAAGAACTAGCAAATCTTAAACCAAAACTTGTAAAGGCCTTGTAGCTCACCTTTCCTGTTAGGATATTCCGACACATAGGAATAGTTAAGTATAGAGTTAGGTAAAGTGTGTTTCTTTAATATGTACATTTGTAACTTACAATCTGACAATAACGATATGTAGTGATCCGACGGTTCATTCTCTCCTCGGTATTACCAACACTTGATCCGTGGCTTAACACCCAATTGGTCCATGAATTCTATTTAAAGCGCATGGAGGGTCATTTGTAGGTTAACCATTCATGAGAGAAGCTTATGTAAATTTTCATTCTTTTATTAATAAATTGCTTGAAGTGGCCACATTGGCTCAGGTCGTGGACTGTTTCCCTCTTTAAGGGTTTTAACCACGTCAAAATACTGGTGTATTGATCTGTGATCTGTTTGTGAG
>APFE030933697.1:66068-116475 GCA_000404065.3 Pinus taeda
AATTCTCTAATGCACTAATTTCATCAAGAAAAACTAATGCAAATCAATTTCAAAACCTTTTTTTTTTATTTTTTATTTTTGTGTAAATTCAAATCAAAGAAAACTGATCTAAATCTACGATTGATTTTTCATAATGTAAACTATGCAATTGTAATCTACGCACAATTCTCCTGAAAAGTATGCAAATGTAATCTATGCACATTTTTCATTCATATTCCGAAAAGGAGAATTCTAATTATGCAAATGTGATATATGCAAGAGAATTCTCAAACACAAGATAATTCTAATGTAATCTAAGAACCAATCAAGTGCAATTCGATAAAATTGGGTGAGAGTTCCAAAGATCAAAAAATAAAAACACTCAAAGGCGATTAACACTCATACACAATTTAGCCCCCCCCCGGCGAATGAGGGGGAAATTTTTTTGCAAAAACAAAAGCAAAAAGATGCAAAATTGTGAAGAGACTAAGACAAACCTCCAAGTAATGACCAAAGGAAATCAAATTAAGAATTTCTCAAAAGAGAGACTCAAAACCAGTCAAACAAGACTCCGACACACTCAAGCAGTCGAAAAAAAAGGTACCCAGAACAAAAACCAAGCTCAAAGGGCTCTCAGCCAAGCAAACTTCAAAAGTTCCCAGGCCTGGCGCGACTGTTAGGTTGCAACTAGCGCCTTTCAGGGATTGGCGTGGGTTGTAAATGTGCAACTTGCGCGACTGTAATGCTATAAACCAGCGCTAACCGAGTTTGCTATGGAAAAATAAAAACAAAAGAGCCAAGGCCAAATCAGGAATACCTAAGTGCACCAAGAAGCAAGAAGCAACACAGGCATTCAACCCAGAAAGCTAATCAAGCAGGAGAAACAAAGAAACAACGAAGAAAGAAGGCAAGTTCCGAGCCGTTTAGTTTGTAAACCAAACTGGAGATGGACTGAAGTGGCATTGATCTACTTTGCTAATGCAGAGAAATAACGTTTTGAAGGCTATTTGGCCATACTTCAGGCTCCGTCTAAAGTTTACAAATCAAACAACAAGACAAAACAAACAACAAGGCAAAAAGCCAACTCCCCAGCGGAGTCGCCAAATTGTTGGGGAGGTAAATCCCCTCTGCGGACAGAGGCGATCCCACTAGCCTAAGTGAGGTCTAGCAACAATCAAACAACACTAACACACAAGTTCCTAATTGCAAAGTAAATACCGATGATGAGAGCCTACCTCGAATCCAACGCTAGTATTTGTAGAAGAGTCGTCGCTCCCATTCTTTCGCTCCAGTTGGTCACAATCCCCACGATCCTTGTGAACAAACACCTGCACATGCAAAGAACAACACAAATACAAGCATAAAATCCAAGAAATGCAACTATATATCAGTCAGAAAGGATATAACTCAAACATCATTATAAAGACAATAAGAGTGGAACCATAATGATAGTCGTCTATTATTATTGGTAAACAAAGAAGAATACAACCAAGTTCTGACATCAAATCCTCCTTTGGTTGGGTGATAAACATCACATGCCTTGTAAATCTTGTTGGGAATGGGGAACAAGCCTCTCTCTCCTTGGTTACTTGGACAAAGATCTCGTCATTAAAGATATAGCCTTATGGGGATGAACAAGGCCTCTTGTAGCATGAGCTTAGCAATTCTCAGACTTTGGGACTTAGAATTTGGAGCTTGAAGAGTAGAATTACTAACTAGCTTATCAAAGGCAAAAGGACAAGCTTATATAGAGAGAGAAGAAGGAGATAGGATCATCCATAAGATTCATGAGATTGTCCTTATCATTAGGAAGCTTCCATGAGAGGTGGAGAACTACTTCCCTTCTATGGAGATTCGAAGCCCAACTGAACTAACTCAAATTGGAATCAGGTCATGAATAGGTTAGGAAGAACCTTTGCAAGTTGGTTTGTTAAAAACTTTACCCAACTGGGTTGGCGCGAGTGTGACTCTGAGATAGAGCGCCAGCTGGCAGGCCCTCTTTGGAGGATTTCCCCCTGTGGCGCGAGTGATACACTGTGGAACAATGCCAATGGAAAAAGGGTTATTTTTATGGGTATTTTGCAGAAGGTGTCTTCAGGGCATATGAAGTACACACTCAAGGGGATAAAATGAAAGTGTTTTCAGGTTATCTCACTTCTCAGAAGTCCCGAAATAAGTCCTCCAAGGTGCGGGAGAAGGGGTAATAGTGATGGTGACAAATTACTGTGTAACAGATGCCCCCTAAAGCATGAGGCCTGAGAGGGAGAGGGGTGAAATGCTTTACAAGAACATGGCTGACTGAAAACAATACCGTCGGAGAACCTGCATGAAGAAGTACAACTGATACCTCAAGTACATGATGTATGTGGTATGGGCGCAGCCATCCATAGCAAAGTACATAAAAATCTGGATCCAAGGTATGGACGCAGCCATCCAGTGAGGATCGATAAATAGACTCAGGCATGGTCGCAGCCATCCAATGAATGAGTCATGTAATGATCATAATAATCCACAAAATCACAACCTGGATCTCAACAGACAAAATCCAGGGTCTTGCGGTCCATCTCGACTCGAACAAAGTACAAGTTCAAGCATGCGAATATGGGATTCGAAGTCGAACATGCAGGAACATCATCTGATTACCAGTCAATAATGAAAATTGTTAACAGACGCAAGAGGTACCAGCAATAATGAAAATGGTCCTCAAGGTACTACAGGTACAATCTACGACGTGCGAATCAGTGAGCCGGTGTCGAACACCCATAGAATCATTCGATCGGAGGCCAATGATGAGAACCTCACGTCGAACACAAAGAACCTGCCATTGAGGCATGAAGGCTCCAAGGCACCTGAAGGGAGTCTCTAAGTCAACTTCCTGGATAATGAGCTGAAGTCGACAGGAAGTGACCTTGATCGAAGGTGGGCCATAATGTTTCCCACATCATCGACACGAGACAGAGAAAGATAAGATATTTGTGAATCAGAGGGAGGTTGAGTATTCTGCAGAGGTCAAATTCTCTTGAACATATTGGCAGCACGACAGTGGACTTGGCAGTATTTGACATCAAATGATTAGGGGTCATGGCGACAAGGCAATGAGCAAATGAGAGGTCAAACAGGATAACCCAAACCCATGGAGGCAAGTGTAAAAAACAAGATGAGATGTCCCCACCCAGACACGATTGCAAACAAGTGTCATGTTCAAGAGCAACGTACTGCTGACACGACAATAATCACGGTTCCTTTTTCCCCACCATTTCTGGCGAGTACCCCAGTTATTTTTGGATGACAAGCTTGACGGGGATAGCATATGCTTGGTAGGCGTCATTTCGACGGAATCTGATGTCATTAAGTTTTAATGAGTCTGACAAAGGAAGAACTCGACGCCTTTTCATGTTTAGAGAGTTTGAAAAGACAGCAGAAAAGTAAACTCCAAGGGTGTCCTTTTTCATAAATTTGTGTCTCTCGAGCCCGAAAAAGTATAAAACAATGCTCAAAAGAACCACCCGATCATTACGACTGAGGAATACTTTTCATAAGTAGTGATTCCGATCTGAAAAAAGTAAAAAAGCGATTGAAACCACGTCGCTTCGTGACTGTTAACGAACCTGAAACGACAAGGGTCCGACAATCTTTTCGTTTTTACACGGTCGGAAAAGGGTTTAAAGATGACCGCCTCTCATTTACATTTAACGAGTCGAGAGGAATAACTCGGCGATCTTTTCATCTTTAAATGGTCAAAAAAGAGTCGAAAGCAAACCTCCATTTTTATTCTCTTTAACGAGTCAAAAGGGAAAAAATACTCGGCAATCTTTTCATATTTTACGAGTTAGAAAAGAGCTTAAAGGTGACTCGGGTATGGGTTCATTTATACATAAGCTTGAACCATGGAGAACTCTGCTTGGACTCGGTTTCATGTTTACACAAGCTTGAAATGAAAAACTATGCTTGTTATAAGCTCGCATACCCCAGCATAATGACGCAAATGATGAGGTACATGCCCCCAAGCTTCATTGCATTCACAAAGTGGATGGAATGAAGGTTCACTTTCGAGATCTTGGAAAGACTCGACTTGTATTTATGAGATCTTAATCAAAAGATTCGATCTAGAAAGTGAGTTGTTTCACTTTTTATAGGTTAACATAGTAAAAGAACTATCCTCATACCTTGTTTCTTTTTTTTTAACGATCTTGACACAAGATAGGAACTATGCTTCACCAGACCCAGTTTCATTTTTAAGGAGCTTGACATAGGAAAGCGAACTATGCTCCGACCAGACCTAGTTTCATTTTTTAAGGAGCTTGACATAGGAAAGCAAACTATGCTCCAACCAGACCTAGTTTCATTTTTTAAGTAGCTTAACATAGGAAGGTGAACTATGCTCCGACTAGACCTAGTTTCATTTTTTAAGGAGCCTGACATAGGAAAGCGAACTATGCTCCAACCAGACATAGTTTCATTTTTTAAGGAGCTTGACGTAGGAAAGCGAACTATGCTCCGAACGAACTTCATCATAATGAACAAGAAGTCGTTGCTTCCAAGAGTGCCACTCCCGGTGGAAGGATCACATCTTGGAAGTCAGGACCCAATGCCCCCAGGACACTATGCACGACGGCGACATCATGAGATACAGGCACGGAATAAGTAGCCACGTAGTTGACCTGCTGTGGGGTAGATACAACCGGTGGAAAAAAACCAGGAGGGGATGATAACTGCGTAGGAGGCATTGGGGGACTAAAGAACGATAATTGATCAATAGTCATGATCCTTCCGTCGTGTGGAAAGAAAACCACATGGAAAAGTGAAGAGATAAGGGCCCCCATGGCATAAACATAGTCATGACCAAGGAGAAGACTGAAATCTAAGGGACCTTGGGTAACCAGTACATCTATATAGACGGTTTTGCCTTCCAAAGTAATAGGGAACTTTGGAAGGATCCCTAATGGTTGACTGGTTCCTCCATCAAACGCTAACAGACTCTGTGTGACCGGCACAAGATGTGGGGAGCCCAAAGCTTGCCAAGTAGTGGAAGGCATAAGACTGACAGATGCACCCTCATCCAAGACAGTTCCAGGTACTGCCTTATCATAGGCATGTACTGTAATCTGGAAAGGCACATGAGATGGAAGGCGGAAAGGAGTCAGGTGACTCCAGTCGAAGGAAACGACTGAACTATTTGGTGGGGGAATCGTATGATTGTCCCCCTGCTCCGAAGAAGGACTCTCAGGATCAACTGGGATAGCAGAGTCATTTTTGGACTCAGGAGAATCTGATGAGACGAGAAGAACATGAGCATGATGCTCTTCCAAAACAGAGTGATCAACAGGCGGTGAACCCAAGTTGACACTCTCTCCGACCGATGGTTGGTCCCGAACAGGCTTAGCACAGCCAGGTTCGGAAAGAGGAGGATGGACAAGAGAAGGATCTAAATCAATCTCTTTGTCCATAGGGAGAGGATCTGAAGAGAGCCTTTGATAAAAAATGGGGAGTTGGGGTGAAGAAGCTGTAAGACTTGCCAAGATAGCAAAAGCTTTATCCATGAGTGGACAAAGGTGAAGGAGATCATTACCTTCACATAGCTTACAGGGGAATCGGACCTTCCCATTCTTCTTACCACTGCTAGTTGATAGGGTAGCATCGTCATGAGCTCCAGAAGGCGATGAGGGGCAGGCTAGATCATGAGACCATACTTCTAAGACCTTAGGAAGGCCAGGACAATCATGGAGAAGATGGTCTCCCTTACACAGTTTAAAGGAAACTTAACCTTCCGCGAAGTAGCAGAAGGAGTTCCGACCTGAGATGTACTCGGGGCAGGAGCTACACTTTTAGCCTCTTGCTTATGAGACTTCTTCTTCTTCGTCTTCTTCTTCTTCTTCTTAGCCACCTGGTTACTTGAATCCATACTTTCACCAGGTAAAGTAGAAGATGAGGATGTAGAAACAGGCAAAGAAGGGGAGAGGTCCACCTTGGAATCAACATGATGTTGTTAGGGTGGAGGAATTGATTGACCAGTAGTGGAGACATTAGAGATCACAGAGGTTGAGAACAACCAAACACGCAACCCAACAGTTAACCTAGGAAGGGACAACGTTGCCATGTAAGGAGCACCAACATTCCCAAAAGGAGGAAAATGACTAGGATTCCCATAAGAGGGGATTCCTGGGTTGGTGAACTCTGGAAAAGTTGCCATCAAGACTAAAAATTGCACACATGGGGCTGAAAAAGAGTCAAGACACACAATCAAACGGCCAACAAGCAGAATCTAACAGGGCATGTGAGCACGGGTGATTTAATTTTAAGACACAAGGACATAACTTGACCTTTTCATCTTTAAAGAGTCGAGAAAAGGACAAAAAGATGACTCTAGTCACCTTCGAATGTTTAATGAGCTTGAAGTGACAAGTGCTCAGATGAGCGTTTTCTTTTAGGGAGTCCGAAAAGGATCAAAAGTGACTACTCTGGAGAACTAGGCAAAAGGTTTACCAGATAATCCGTAAAACTACATATACACCTTGGCAATCGTATGAAAACCAAGGACTTTCCGTACGGCAGTCAATCTTCCTGAATGTTGTGTTCGGTGCGTTACAGGTTGTAAGGCGGCAAACACGGCTTCCTATGGATCAAGGATGATAACCTAGTGGAGTCTCCCCATATACTTGACGGTACGTGGGAGCATAAGTCTGTACTAGACCACAGTTGAGTCATAAAAGGAGAAATCACCTAACCTTGAGTGGAAACAAAAGTGACTAGGTTTAACGACGTCGGAGCACGTCTCTAGCCTAGACCTCTAGAATGTGAGCGTTATGTTCCAGTGTGTTGTTATATTCATTCGGTTTATTTTAAAGTTGATCTTCTGTTAGGTTTCGGTTTTCAGGTCCTACCGTATGTAATCTCTCAAAATTCCCTAAATGCAATCTATATGCCAAAACATGTCATTTCATTCGATGAATGCTAGTTACAAGAGAGTTTAGGAGCTTTCACGCAAACAAAACGATCACAAAACAACAAACAAATTCCCTAATGCAGCTAATGCAAATTAACAAACTTTTCTTTAAGATCACTAATCACTAATCGAAATGAAAAGTTCTAATTCTCATTAACTAGTTCAAAGCAAAAGATATTTTTTTTCTTTTTGATGATGGAAAAATGCACTAAACAACTTTGATAAATAACACAAACAAATTCCATTCAATACAAGCACATTCAGTTCCTTAAATCACAAATCAAACATCCAAAGAACAAGAAATATCCCAAAGACAACAATGAGCCATGTGATCTAGGCTCAAAGTGAGACGAAGCAGAATTCAAGTGAAGGCAAAGCAAATCACTCAAATAACGCAACAAAATGATTCACAACTACCAAGCAAGCGTAAGGGAGAAAATAAAGAGTTGAATGGACCACAAGAAGATTAAAACACCTAAGGAAGGCTCGATACAGAGAGCCACTAGATGTCCTAGGGCTAGAAATGTGAAATCGATAGGAAAAAGCAAACACCCAAAGGGTAACAATGAAAGCTAGTCAAATCACACTCCAACACACTCAAGTAGTCTGAAAAAGGTACCTAGGACAAAACCCAAGCTCAAAAAGTTCACAGCCAAGCAAACTTCAAAAGTTTCCAGGCCTGGCGCGACTGTCAGGCTGCAACAAGCACCTTTCAGGAGTTGGCACGCGTTGTAAATGTGCAACTTGCGCCAACTGGCGGACTGTCATGCTATAAAATAGTGCTAGCCGAGTTTGCTATGGAAAAATAAAAACAAAAGAGCCGAGGCCAAATCAACAATACCTAGGTACACCAAGAGGCAAGAAACAACACAGGGATTCAACCCAGAAAGCTAATCAAGCAGCAGAAACCAAGAAATAACCAAGAAAGAAGGCAAGTTCCAAGCCATTCAATTCGTAAACCAAACCAGAGATGGACTAAAGTGGCATTGATCTAATTTGCTAATGTAGAGCAATAGCGTTTCGAAGGCTATCTGGCCATACTTTAGGATCCGTCTAAAGTTTACAAATGTAACAACAAGACAAAACAAACAACAAGGCAAAAAGCCAACTCCCCAGCGGAGTCGCCAAATTGTTGTGTAGGTAAATCCCCTCTGTGGACAGAGGCGATCCCACTAGCCTAAATGGGGTCTAGCAACAATCAAATAACGCTAACATGCAGGTTCCTAATTGCAAAGTAAAGACCGATGATGAGGGTCTACCTTGAATCCAACACTAGTATTTGTAGAAGAGTCATCACTCTCGTTCTTTCACTCCAGCTGGTCACAATCCTCATGATCCTCGTGAATGGACACATGCACATGCAAAGAACAACACAAATACAAGCATAAAGTCCAAGAAATGCAACTATATATGAGTTAGAAAGGATATAACTCAAACATCATTATAAAGACAATAAGAGTGGAACCATAATGATAGTCGTCTATTATTATTGGTAAACAACGAAGAATACAACCAAGTTCTGATGTCAAATCCTCCTTTGGCTGGGTGATCAACACCACATGCCTTGCAAAGCTTGTTGGGAATGGGGAACAATCCTCTCTCTCCTTGGTTACTTGGAGAAAGATCTCCTCATTAAAGATATAGCCTTATGGGGATGAACAAGGCCTCTTGTAGCATGAGCTTAGCAATTCTCAGACTTTGGGACTTAAGAATTGGAGCTTGAAGAGTAGAATTACTAACTAGCTTGTCAAAGGAAAAAGGACAAGCTTATATAGAGAGAGGAGAAGGAGATAGGATCATCCACAAGATTCATGGGATTGTCCTTATCATTAGGAATCTTCCATGAGAGGTGGAGAACTACTTCCATTCTATGGAGATTCGGAGCCCAACTGAACTAACTCAAACTGGAATCAGTTCATGAATAGGTTATAAAGAACCTTCGGAAGTTGGTTTGTTAAAAACTTTACCCAACTGGGTTGGTGCGAGTGCGACTCTGAGACAAAGCGCCAACTGGTGCACCCTCTTCGGAGGATTTCCCCCATTGGCCCGAGTGATACACTGTGGAACAACGCCAATGGGAAAAGGGCTATTTTTATGGGTATTTTGCAGAAGGTGTCTTCAGGGCATATGAAGTACACACTCAAGGGGATACAATGCAAGTGTTTTCAGGTTACGTCACTTCTCACAGGTCCCATAATAAGTCCTCCAAGGTGTAGGAGAAGGGGTAACAGGGACAGTGACAAATTACTGTGTAACAATGTTCGCTAATGGTTCTCACATCGAACATTCATTCCAAGGTATTTGAAACTCCCAAAGGTATCCCACGTATTCATGATCATGATCATGCTATTCATTTGATTCCAGGAAGTGTTTCTCCAAACATCAGGCCTTATAGATATCCATGCCCAAAGGAGTGAAATTGAACATATGGTTGTAGAAATGGTAGAGGTTGGTATAATTATCCATCCAAATTTGATAAACAAACCAAGGGATGAATGGAAGAATGGTGAAGCAAGGTGGGAATTCATTCAAAAGTTTTCGAAGATCCTAGTTCCAACAATATTACCAAAACTTGACAAGGAAGGAAAAATCATATTGGAACCTGAAGCATTCATAGAACCAAGAAGTCGACTGCTATGAAATCGATCAATTTCAGAGTATCTCATCAAGTGGAAGAACTTACCCAATGAATATTCCACATGGAAGGATGAGAATTTTATACAGAAGCATAAAAAACTATTCAAGCGTTGAGGAAAACACTTTTTGAAGGAGAGGGGCATGTTAGGTCCCTATACTCCTAGTGTAGCCCCTTATTGTTACTAGTACAACCCCCTTATTATATTGTGTAGAAATTCTGACTGTAGATTAACCTGATAATGCAATATAACTAAAGAAAAATACTTTAATCTACTTCTACAATCAATTTTGCAAAAGCTTAAAATATTTGACCAAGATCAAGCTAAACACATATAACCAAAAGAAGAATCAATGCACATGAAACACAGAAGAATACTCAAGGGAAAGCCTCAGCTAAAAGCCCCATTATCTGTATTATCATACAAGGTGGAAATATATCAGAATAATACAAAGCCTTAACTCTCACAGCTAACCAGCTCTCAGTACAATCCTCCTGGATGCTCATAGGAAAACACGGCTTCTCACAAGCCTTCTCCTCTACCCTCCAAGCTCCTATTTCCTTGCACTATTTCTCCCAGGTGATCCTACTATTACCAAGTGTAACATTGATCACTCACAGTAATCTCGCACCCTATAAAACTGTGCAATCCTCAAGGGACCTTTTCCTTCTTCATGGATGAGTTTCCTTATAGGAAAACTTATGCAATTGATAGTAACCCGTCCTTGACATTTAGCTCAACTGGGTCTTTCTCTAAATAGACATGCATGAGTTTCTGATGAGAGAATCTTCAATTATCTGGAATACACTAGTTGGATGAATGCATGCATTAACTGACTGAACTCACAATTAGTTCCTCAAACATTTTGGAACTAATTTAACTGGACTTAACTCAATAAACTGAGCTAACTAATTACAACTCAAATACAACTCAATCTTATCTCCTTAATTAAGGGATAATCTCCTTAATTTAAGGGATAATTGTTGCATGACTTCACAAAGACTTCTAACTTGAATTTCTCCAACTAATTAACTCAAGATGAATTAATTAATTATTTTCAAGCAACTGGTGAGACTAAATTTGAATTTAATTCACAACTTTAATTCAAGGACAAATTAAAATTGTAATATACTCGATTCTATTTTTAACATTTCTTGCTGCTATTTTCAATGCTCCCTCTCAACAAGAAAGGAATTCAACTCGATCCCAATCCTGAACCTTTGGAATATTCTGCATGCAACACTTCTCTCTAGTGTTGTTGCTCCAACAACTCCAGAAATAAAAAAAATAAAAAACATCCAATTTGAATCAATATGATGCCTCTGTCATCAAACTCTCTGACTACTATTGCCTCTGTTGACTGAAAACTCTACGATTCTACTGACTTAGCCTTTCTGCATTGTTGTTAATCCTTCGTTGCACTCTTCAATATTTGACTGCTCTAACCTCTATCACTTTGATATCTGACTGCATCAATCCCATGGATTCCTCCTACTATTGTGTACTTTGGGCTCCCATAGCAAGGTATGATCCATGAGATAAAACCTCTCAATGAAACCTGCCCAATTTTAGCCTTCTTGGGACTATCACTTCACATCGCCCCACCTCACACCTGGAGGTATGGCTGCATGTGATCCCTCTGCCCACTCAGCTCGAAATTTCCCGCTACTGGAGGACTCTGCATGAGTGGATGCCTCCACTCGGTCCCCTCTCAGCATCTTCAATTGTGGCTCCTCCACAACTTTCTGAGACTTCTTCTGGGTCTGCATGTTGAGAGGTAATTTACTCTCCCTCTCAACCACCAAGTCTCTAACATCTTCCTTGCTCCTCAAGGCTTTGCATGCATCTTGAACCTCAAGTGCATACAAGTTCTTGACTCGTGAACCGATCTATTTCACCTGTCTCGTGGTGATGTGTCTAAGGAAAACCTTTCCCTTACTAAAAACAACATCGTAGCCTTTGTCCTCCAACATCGTGATCGATACCAAATTCTTCTTCAGTCCAGGCACATACTTCACATCTATCAAGGTGATAAGAGCTCCATGCTCCCTCTGAAAAGCAACCATGCCCATTCCTGAAACACTATATCTTTCATTGTCACTCATCTCTATGTGCATCTTGAGGTCTTTCTCCTCCAAGGTACTGAATAAAATTTTATCGCCAGTCATGTGGAATGAGGATCCACTATCAAGAAACCAACCACAACAAATCATCGATGACACCATGCATGTGATGAGGGTGAAGTCCATTTCGAACTGTGAGGCTAATGCCTCACCTTCCAATGCTTTCGAGGATCCCTTCTTGGACTTCTTTGATGGGCAATTAATCGTATAATGACCCATCTCGTGACAATTAAAGCATCTCACTTTAGACTTGTCAACCTTCTTCCCTCCATGAGAAGAATTCGATTCAGAATGGGACACCTTCCCCTTCCCTTTCCTTACATTACTTTCTAAGGCCAGATTTTCTTCATCATCCTTGGATGAAGAACCATCTTGTGTGCTCCTCCTGATCTCCTCCTGCATGAGATCCGACCACAGTCATTCCCAATCTGGCAGTTTCACCCTTCCATTCATAGAGTCCTTGTAGCTATTCCATCTCTTTCGAAGGCCAAGGAGAGTGAGGCTCACCACATCATCATCATTAGTAGTTATTTCCACACTGCTAAGCTCATCTCTGCAAGTGGTGAGCTTTTTTAGGTATGTGGAAATAATATCACTGTTCTCCATCTTGATTCTTCGAAGCTTATCCTTGAGTGCCAATTTCCTCTGGTTGCTACTGTTTTGGTAGAGGTCCTTCAATGTATTCCACATTGAATATGGAGTATCCTTCCCATGGAGACTCGAGACAATATGGTCTTGAACTCCCTCAAGGATGATCCATCTCGCCCTCGCAACACACTTCTTCCATTCAGCCAACTCTTGTGCATTAGTTGAACCTAGCTTTGGGATTTCTTGATCAATGAAATCCTTCAAGTCGTTGTCTTCTAATACAACCTCCGTGCGATATTTCCATGCTATGTAATTTGAGTTTCCCTCCAAGGCATACTTGAGTCTCAAGCCATAGAACGCTATTGACCAACCTTGAAGCATGAGATGAATTCAATTTGCACCTGTAACCCTGAACTTCAAACTTTGAATTCTCTTCTTAGTATACTGTTCACAGCTCTGATATCCTTTGCTTCGATACCATGTAGAAATTATGGCTGTAGATTAACCTAATAATGCAATATAACTAAAGCAAAATACTTTAATCTATTTCTACAATCAATTTTGCGGAAGCTTAAAAGATTTGAGCAAGATCAAGCTGAACACATATAACCAGAAGAAGAATCAATGCACATGAAACACAGAAGAATACTCAAGGGAAAGCCTCAGCTAAAAACCCCACTATCTATATTATCATACAAGGTGGAAATATATCGAAGTAATACAAATCCTTAGCTCTCACAGCTAACCATCTCGCAGTACAATCCTCCTAGATGCTCACAGGCAAACAAGGCTTCTCACAAGTCTTCTCCTCTAACCTCCAAGCTCCTATTTCCTTGCGCTATTTCTCCGGAGTGATATTTGATGAATTAAATAAATATACTCATTTATGGGATTAATGACTGGCCATATGAGTGAGAAATGGCTAAATATATTGAAAAACCATAAGATACATCGAGATTTAAAATTTTTGAATTTGAATTTCTACCATCATTGTTTAATATTTAAATTTGAATTTCTACCATTATTGTTTATTTGGGAAGTATTATAGAAAGAAGTTTAAATCACATAATCAAAAAAGGGTTTTCTAAATTATATTCATTCAGATGTTTGGCGGCCATCCCCTATAATTTCTTTTTGAATATCATTATACTTTGTGACATTATAGATTATTACTTTAGAAAGGTGTAGGTCTACATTCTCAAAATAAAGGATGACATGTTTAAACTATTTATTCAATTTAAATTTTTAGTTGAAAAGAGAACTGGAAGGTCAATCGTGTGATTAAGAATAGATAATGGAGGAAATTTTATACCTTTGGAATTTGATAATTTGTATAATGGAGATAGGATCAAAAGGCATAGAACCATAGTTTACACTCCTTAGTGAGATGGTGTGGCTAAATGCACGAACATGAATCTTATGGAGATAACAAGGATCATGTTTAGTAATGCAAACTTGCAACAAATGACATGGGTAGAAGTAGTCACTATAACTTGCAATCTAAAAAATCAATCAGTATAATCACAATAGACTACAAGATTCTTGAAGAGGTATGGATATGTCAATCTTGTGATTACTCAAATCTAAAAGATTTTGGTTGTGCTACTCATGCTCTTATTTCTAAAGATTAATGTTCTAACTTGGACCCTACATCAAAAAAGTGTATATTTGTTGGTTATCGAGATGGAGTGGATCTGGACTATGGGATCTTGTTTCCCACAAAATCATAATTATTAGAGATATATTATTTGATGAATATCCTCTCATAAACTTAGACATGGTTGAAATTGAAATGAAATAGGAAGAAGCATTTCAAAATAAACAAATTTAGTTGGAAACTTACCTATATATAGAACATTGGAAGTGGGAAGAAGCTTCTAAAGAATAAGCTGAGGATGCATAAAATGGATGGGGACATGCCACAACCATCCCTGAGGAGATCTAGGCAAGCCAAAAATACTCTTAAGAGATATGAAGATTATATTTGATCTATTTCTTTGATTTCCAATGTTGAGAAACCTTGTTGTTATGAGGAAGTGATGGATGTTATCAAAAATGATAAATGGAAAAATAATGAAAGAAGAAATAGATGCCTTAGAAAAGAAGAAAACATGGGATCTCGTAGAACTCCTAAAGGGAAGGAAAGTTGTTGGTTGCAAATGGATATACAAACTAAAAAGGGGTGTTGATGATAAAGTTAAAAGGTGAAAAGAAAGACTATGAGGAAAAACGTATTATCAAATGGAAGATATTGATTCACATGAAATATTTTCACTCATTATTAAACTTGTTTCTATTCATGTAGTAGTAGCACTAGTTGTTTTACTTGCTCTTGAGTTAGAGCAACTAGATATTAAAACAATATTTTTATATAGAGATTTGGGAAAGGAAATATATATAGCACAACTAGAAGAGTTTATTGAGGATCACAAAAGTTTTTTTTTTTTACACTCAATAAATCATTATATGACTTGTAGTAGTCCTTTGGGAAATGGTAGTAGATGTTTGAATCCTTCACAGTGAGCCAAAATTTTTGAAAAATGTGTATGACCATTATGTTTACTTCAAATGATAAAGAAATGATATATTCATTAACTTGGTGTTATACATTGATAGTTATAAATCTTGTGCCTTAAAAATGATAAGAAACCAATAATTACAGTCCTCTTTAATAAGGAAACCTTCTTTTACAATTAATACAATGTACACGACAATGTTTGGTGATTCTAAAACTAAGTCTCTTTAGTATATAGTGGAAAAGGTGTAGAATTATAATAAAAGGTTCTAGCTGACATAATAATATAACAATATAATGTAAGAACTTAATATCTAGGGGTGAATAATGGCTTTCAGGATTATCATGGGGCTTATATAGGGCTTAACATGCCCCTCTAATTAAAATAAGTGTTTTCCTTAATAGTTGTCTAATTTCAATTGTTTATACATGAATAATTCATCTTCCAATGTTGCCTCTTCCATTGGTAGGTTCTTCCATTTGATGAGGTACTTCATAATTGCTCAATTTCTCAGTTTCTTAATCCGTATTCTCCAAGATTGATTCAAACTCTAGTATGATTTTCCCTTCTTCATTAATCTATACTAAAATAGTTTGCAATGGGAACTTGTCACTAGTTACCTTCTTTAAGAAAGAAATATGGAAGAATGGATGTGCACATGAAGATGGAAGAAACCAAAATTTTTAATCCATGTGTCCAATTCTTTGTAGCATATTATAGGGGACATAATACCTTGGTGCTAACTTATTGTCCTTATTGTATTTCTTGAGGAGCATCTATTTATACGGTTGTAGTTTAATGAATATGCAATCCCCTACTTCAATTTCCACTTCACTACGATGTTGATCTACTTATTTTTCCATCCTATTTTGTTCTATAACCAAATTTCCCTTTAATAGTTTGAGAACCTCTTGTTGGTGACCTATTTGTTCCTTCACTGCTTGATCATTTATAGTCCCTTTCAAGGGTGATGTGACCGATGGATGATGCTATCCATAAAGTGCCATCAATGAGCACATTTTTAACGAAGTATGGAATGATGTTTTGCACAACCATTTTTCCAAGGGAAACCACTTTCCCCATTGTGTTTGTTTATCATATGCAAATAAATAGAGATATTCTTGTAAACATTTATTCACAATATTAATTTTTCCTTTGGATTTAGGATGATAATATGAGTTGTAAGCCAATTGAGTACCCAAACAAGAAAATAATTCAAAACAAAAATCTCTAGTGAAATTTGATCTTTGTCACTTACAATAATATTTGGTATTCCATGTGGATTTTGGATTGTTTCCATGAATGATTTTTACACTATAGTTTCTTTCAAAGGATGAGAAAGAGAGAAAAAATAGGCATATTTTTTCATGTGATATACCACTACAATATTGACATTCTTTCCTTCATATTTGGGTAAAACTATAATAAAACCCATTAAAAATTCTTCCCAACATTGACTTGGTAAGGCTAATGGTTGTATAAGACATGAGTTCTTGATTGTATCTCCCTTATTCTATTTGGATACAATACATTCAACAAAAAAAAATTGCACGTCTACTTTATGAATTTCAAAAAAAAAAAATCTTGATCTCATAGTATGTTTTTAGAAACTATGAATGTCCTCCTATAGGAGAAGTGTGTATTTCCAAATGGACATTTTGTTTGAGATTAGAAATATTACATATTTATGAGAAACCTTGATACTATAACCAATCATTCTTCCACATAAATTCTTCTACTGTATTACTATCCTCCTATAACTGTTGAATGATATTTCCTACCTTCTCATATTGCTCCCATTTTATCCTTGCTTCTTCCATCTAGTCATATTGTGGAGTGGAAATGGCACATAGTAACCATTAGTGTCTTCCTATTTCCTTGAGAATGCATCTACCAGAATATTTTGTTTTCCCTTTTTGTAGATATTTTCAAATATATAACCTATCATATTTGTAACCTATTGTTGTTTTTCTTTTAAAAATAGTATTTGTTCCAAGAAGTGCTTTAAATTATCATTATTATTTTTTACTTTGAAGTGTCTTCCTATTAGGTATGGACACCATTTATTAACTTCATGAAGTATGACCAACATTTATTTTTCATAGATGGGTTTGAGTAAATTATTTCTTTTAATTTTTCTACTCTAAAAGAAAAGAGGCCTTCCTTCTTGCATCATATATGCACTAATGCCATGGCCTAAGACATCACATTCCATGAAAAAGGTTTCTATGAAGTCAGGTGTGACGAGAATAAGAGTGTACACATAACCTATATAAGTTTTCCAAAATTTTTTGTTTCTTCATTAGTCCAAGAAAATGCTCTCTTCTTCAAAACAAATATTATATATGTTGCTATTTCACCGTAATCCTTGGAAAAATTGAAATAATATCTTGTCAATCCTAATAATCCATTGAGTTTCCTCAAGCTCTTGGGGATTTTCCATTATTTCATAGCTTTGATTTTGTTAGGGTCCACTTTGACTACCTCATGTGATACAATATGACTCAAATATTACACTTTTTTAATCCATTTGGATTTAAATCATGGGAATATCCAATAAATACCCCCATGTTTTTAGCTTAATATTGTAGCACTTCCTAAAAAAATTGTGGTACCTCCATTTGCAGCCATGACTTAAAATTTTGGTTATGGAAATATAAAGCGGTTAACACATTTTTTCCAATTTGCAATTAATAAAGTTATAGGTGCTACTTTAATCAATCAATAATACTACCTTTGTTATTTTTGATATATCCTTCTAGCTTGAGGGCTTGTCAGTACTAATGTTGTCCAATGCATGGCATGATATTGTTGGAGTAGCATTTTCTAGCTCTAGATATTGTGATGGTTCAACCTCTTGATCTTCTTCATTTTCATAATGTATGTAGAATAATTTTTTCTCACCACATATATGCCCTTTACTTTAATTGTTGGCATAGTTGAACATAGGTCTTTTTCCATTATTTCATCCATTTTCTAAGATGTCAACCTTGTTAGTTTAGAAGAAGGAGTATGCTTTTCTTTATAGTTATTAGCAACTTTTTTCTAGTAGCCATATTTTTACTTTCAACTTTCCTTGCTAGATTAAAAACATGCTCTATGGATTTAGGTTCAAAGAGATGCAACTCATGTTGGGTGATTTATTTTGAAGTTACCATAATTAGGTTAAACAAATTATCCTTTGAAATGTTCCTTACCCTAAGATTCAACTTTTAGACTTATTGAATATGCTCTATAACTAAACCATTTTGTCAAATATTTACTAATTGAGTAATGTATTTCTCTTAATATTCCCATAATTTGCTATAAAATCCTCTATAAAAATGGGCCAATATACCACATATTATATTTCCTCCCACAAAACCATTGATGACCATTTTAACCAACATTTTGCTAAGTTTTCTATAATTTGGATGCATCTTCCATGAGCCATCCTTTATGATAACCATCATGATTAGTGAAGAGAAACCACTCTGGTTAGGTTCAATGTTTCCAACTTCTAACATTTCTTGAACCATACACTCAATCTCTCCCTTCTACGAATACAAATACTTGCAAGGCCTAATGTTAGGCAATATTAAAAATGAACATCATGGTTGTGATCCCAAGTAGGTGGAATACCCTTAGGCATCTCTCCAAACACCTTTGAATGGTTGTTGATAACTTTTTGAAGATCCACTCGAGCAGAGCATATACATGCTTGAGTATTTAGCGAACATAAATGTGTAATTACACCATGGCACACCTTTTAGAAATTTCGCCATGCTATTAAATCTTATCACTTTAGAGGGTTTCCAATGGATAGTTCTAAATTCAATTTCATTTTCTTCTGAGGAAAACCTCATGAAAAGATCTTCATAATTAAAAGACATTGTTCCTAATGATTGTAACCATTGGACCCTTAATACAACATCAATACCACCCATTTTTATTGCAACCACAACCCGAATGTCCAATAAATACTCCCCTATGTTTAGCTTAATATTGTGACACTTCCTAAAAATATTGTTGTACCTCCATCTACAATCATTACTTGAAATTTTGGTTATGGAAATATAAAGCAGTTAAAACATTTTTTCCAATTTCCAATTAATGAAGTTATAGGTGGTACTTTAATTAATCAATACTATTACCTCTTTATTTTTTATATATCCTTCTATCTTGAGGACTTGTGAATACTAATGTTGGCCAATGCATGGAAAGATATTGTTGGAATAACATTTTCTAGCTCTAGATCTTGTGATGGTTCCATATTTTGATCTTCTTCATATTCATAGTGTATGTAGAATAAGCTTTTCTCACCACATATATGCCCTTTACTTTAATTATTGGTATAGCTGAACATAGGTATTTTTCCCTTATTTCATCCATTTCCTAAGGTGCCAATCTTGTTGGTTTAGAAGAGGGAGTATGCTTTTCTTTATAGTTATTAGCAACTATTTTTCTAGTAGCCATATTTTTGCTTTCAACTTTCCTTTCTAGATTAAAAACATGATCTAGGGATTTAGGTTCAAAGAGATGCACCTCATATTGGACGCTTTCTTTTGAATTTCTCATAAATAGGTTAAACAATTATCCTCTGAAATTTTCTTTACCCTGAGATTCAACTTTTAGACTTATTAAATGTGCTCTATAATTGAACCACTTTATCAAATATTTAGCAATTGACTAATTTGTTGCTCTTAATATGCCCATAATGTGCTATCAAATCCTCTGTAAAAATGGACCAATATACCACAATTTTCTTTTTCCTCTCACAAAGCCATTGATACCACATAAATTGACCTTGTTTTAAAAATGTGGATGCAATTTTTACTTTTTGTAAGGTTTCCACTTGGGTTATATCAAAGTATTACTCCATCTATAATATCCATGTTGTAGGATCATTACCATCAAACTTCCTCATATCAAATTTTAGAATGTAGTAGTTCCTTGGTGAATACTTAAAGCCCTGATGATGTGGATCTTGGATTGAAAAGTCGTTATTATGGTTCTATAATTCAATATTATCATTTTCTAATTTTGATAAAATACTTCCCATATTTGATTGAGTCTCAACACCATCTTTCTCCTTATGTCCATGAGTTCCTTAGATCTCCATATCCCTTTTAGGTATATGCTTTCATAGAATGGTTTGTAATTATTTTATGGATTTTTTAATTTCTCCCTTATTTTCGTTTATCTTATTTTCCATTTCATCCATCATTTCTCTTTAAATGTTTTCTTGAGAACTTGATAAACATACATTTTTCGACATACTACTATCCATTTCATTAACTTCCTTCTCTAAGTGGGAGAACTTAAATTATAAATTATAAATCTTCACTATTTTCATGAGTCTTAAATGAGTCTTTAGGAGGTTTAAATAGCATAATAGGTTTTAGATCTTTATTTGGAGCCATGTGAGAAAATAATAATAATACTCCTCTCTATTATAGTTTAGAGTCACCCAAAAGGGATGGATTTTCTAATAAAAAAATATGTCACTTGTAAGTTACATACCTTTAAATCCTTAATTTGGAGAATAATTGAATAGCTCATCTTTTTTCTTAATATAGCTATGAGATTCAAGCCCTTATAAATATGAAATGTTGGCATGCAATACTTTGATATGTATTTTCTACAATTCCATAGGCCTAACTAGAATTTAATGTGCCAAGTGAAAGTTACGATAACTTTCCCAAAAAAATTTGATCTTCTTCACAAGAGAAAACTTACATAGCATGTCATTTTCCCAATCGTTCAAATCTAATTCTAAAATTTTTACTTGAGGGACTTCGTGATGCCTTTTTTGTATCTCTTAAAATTTCACAATTTGAAGTGTCCTAGGAGAAAATTATATCAAAAATGTGAGGATCACTCTTTTGAAATTGATTATAGAACTATTCACAAACCTAACTTTCATAGGGTATATATTCAATTTTATAGTGAAACATAACATGAAATGTTATCAAATTGTACCGTGATATGTTTTCACAATATGCTCAAAATTTCATAGTCTAAATCTTCACAGAAAGTGAATTATAGTAAAAGTTCCAAGTTCACTCGTTTAAAATGGAATTCGAAACCATTCACAAACCCTAACTTAGTCATTAACTTAGTTCGAAGTGGAGTTCATACTAGAGTTGCAATGCAGTAAAAATCAAGTGTAGACATTCATTAATTATTGGTCATTGTGAAAAAATCCCAATGAGATCAAGATGGTGTCAGACCGAGGGTTAAATTTGATGGGTATTTACCCATATTTTCCTATTTTAGCTATCAAATACTCACCATTTTAAAATATGCATGTAGTTAATGACACATAATTTTTAAAATCATCAATTTGACAGGTTACACACACACACACAAGTTATTCAAGTCCAAATAAAATTGCAAAAACAAAAGACTAGCTAATGCTCCAAGATAAGAATCACACTATGTGGCACCCACAATACTAAGACCTCTAGATGAGACTCCTAGAAAAGCATAGAATGCCCTGATAGTTATAAGATTCCAAGATAATTATAGACTCACCCGCAGTGGGGATTTTGACTTGTAAGGATAAGTTTTTTTCCATCTCAACTTATATCATGCAATCCTGCTTTGTGTACACTAAAACCTAAATCATGAACATTAAAACTTGAAGCTTCAAAGGTACTAATGCGACATGCCACACCCATAGGTGATTGGTATGCTATATAAAACATTAACCTAGGAGGGTAGTGTAATAAAATTGAAGGGTATTTTAGTGCAATAGAAATAATAGAATTGATTTTTCTTATTTGTATGAGTGAAATAGCTATATTTTGTTTGATTTTGAGAGGTTTTATGTAGTTTCTTTAGTGTTAGCACACTGGTGAGCAGTTGAGGTTTTTATAAAATGTGTCTATGTATTAGTTTGATTAGAAAATGGATCCACTTCATGGTTGGATATGGAATTTCAAATGTATGGTTACTAAGGCTAGGATGTGTTTGGTACATTCATACTTTAATATGACTATTAGGCCTAGACCTTTCAAGTGTTAGGCTGTTAGGGTATCGAAATGAGAGCTTCATCCTTCCTACTTATCAAAAGATTATAATTTTTTGTTCAAAATGGGTGACCTATATATTATTATTGCTTGAAATGTTAGAATCCTCTCAAATTCCCATTTAAAAGTGGGTTCAAACTTGATTTATTATTTACAAGTTCTCCTTCACTCCAAGTCCTCATGGTGATAGTTGAAATAGATTATAATTTCAAAATATGTTATAGTTAAAAAATTTGATCAAACACTTTGTAAATTTTAAAAAGTAATTCAACATAATTTATAAAATATTTAAAATTACATAAATAATAATTAATTTTTTTGTAATATAAAACATATATATATATATAATGTTACTTGGTTGAGGAGTGCCATATTTTATTCACAAGCAAGAATTAATTTTTCTTTATAGCATCACACAAAAAAATAAAAATACTTCTAGCTAAAAAAATCATCATGAAATTTTAATCGATAAATAGGAGTGAACATCAAGTCTATATCTTGTGTCACACATATAATTTTGTATGACCCCATGTGGGGGCAGAATCTTGAATGCTTTTAAAGACAGATAATTGCCGTTTCAACATCTCCTCATTGAGGATGATAATTCATTTGCCTTGGCTGTTTTCTTTTTCTCGAAAAGTCATGAACATTTATTCTGGTACATTTGAATTCATTGGCAGCACAAAAGATCTTTCAATATCCCCTCATTGCGGCCGATGGTTCCTTTGCCCCACCCGGCCCTTGCAACCATTCGTTTCGGTGGTTTCTTTCTCTCCGAGTCTTGATCCTTTATTCTGTTATATTCAATTTATTTGCTGCCATCCGTGCGAGTCAACTCGAAGGAATAGGCGAATGAGGAGGGAGGGAATGCGGTCCTAGGGCTTTCTGGGTGGCTGGATCCCATCTCGGGTGTCTTTGATACCCTAGGGTTTTATATCCACAATTTGGATTTGACCATTTCATCCTGGAATCTGACGGGGTCTTCTCTTTCTATGTTTCTGCCTGCTACACCTATTTTTGTAACATTTTAGGTTAGGTTTTATTCTCCTCCTCTTATCATGAGGTTCCAAGTTATTCCAAGTATGCTGTACGTTGTCTTTTTATTTTGAAAATAGTTTGAAGTTTAACCATCATCTAATGAACTCTCAGTTGCGTTGGATTGGTCGAGCCAGTGACATTCGATACCTCCTCTGCATGGCAAGAGACAGACTATTCTTTTTGTTTTCTCTAAAAGGGAATCCATCCGTGCATGCAGAAATGACAAGAGAATGGCTTCCACGTCAGCACATTTGACCAGTTTGCGCAGAGATTTCATGGGGAAATTGAAGAGGAGAATGTTGTGTTTTTTCTGTGTTTCAGCAGTTTGGAGGCGGAGGATGAGATAAGAGAATTGTGTAATCGCTCTCCTGTATTTCACAGGAATTACCTGGAGAAGTGGCTTCATCAACTTCAAACGACGTGTCCTCTCTGCAAATGTTGTCTCGTGCCGGAACCAGAGCGGGTGAGGTCCAATACAACACCTGTTCAAAATAAGCAAGCATGGCTTGTCTACAATATCTCGTATTTGTTTGGCTACTATTTAGCAGCTTACAACTCATAGCATGAGAAATAGGAAACTTGAATGCATCGTTGTTTTATTATCATGACTCTGCAAAGATCAGAAAATGAGAGGATTCCATTACACGATTACCATTCCTTTATTGTATTTTAAGAATATGTCTGCGATTTCATTCCATGTTAAAATTGTTTGGATTATTGAGGTGGTGTAATGATGTGTAGATGAGTGTAGTTTTTTTTATAGGACGTGGCATTGTTGCTGAGTAGGCAAATCCAAGTCCACTTTAATTGCCAAACGTCTTTTTTTTTCTTTATAAAATTTCACGAAATTTTACATGTATTTTGAGAGAGAGCGTGCATGAAGATACCAACATGCCTCAGAAGAATAAGGAGAATCCCCCGCAAAAAAAATCATCTCTTGAATTTAATGCAAATGAGGTAGGTATGTCCCGTGCTTGTGAAAGTATTAAAAGTATTTATAGTAGAAAATAATACATTGAAGGTAGTTGTCTTAACATCAAAAGAATGTGAGAACTAATGATTTCGTAACTAAAGAATCAATGAAATAGAAAGTTGCATCACCTTGAAGGTAACTAGTAACATTAAAGTATGGTTTTAAGGACAACATTCCTTGGAATTTAATATGAACATTCGAATGGGGTTTATACTTGTTGGTATTGATGGCTATCAAGCCAAGGGTTTGGAATTAAAATTAGAAATTGTAATTATGCAAGGTAAGACTCTATTTTATGTGAGTGCATGTTAATGTCGAAAACTAGGGGGTCAATGGAAGTAGAGTGTAATGATTACTCTCTATTTCATTTGGAGTTCATCGTTGAGAAATGAGAACTAAGATACCACAACATTCTTGGAAAAGGGTGAGTTGGTATTGACAAGAACACATATGTGACTAAAAACAATAGAGTTTCCTTTAACATCAATTAAAAATGAAATAGATATCAAACTACAATTGGGGTAGATTTTGATCATTATGAATGAGGTCAAATGGGTCAATGAGTATAAGACTAACAACTTCCCTTGGATAGATCCTGATTGGCCATTAACAATGGTGGTAGTTGAAACTAACTAGACATAATGTGGCTTGATAGTAGTATGATAATTAGGTAAAGGAATTTTTTTATCAAAATGGAGCTAATTAGAACTAAATGAAAACAAATAGGTAGATGAGTGTGGAAACTCTGGGAACCACAATGAAAGATACTGGGACATGTGGGGTTTTTTTGACAGCTGGTATGATATCTACTAATGTGATTAGTATAAATGTAATGACCAAGGGTGACTTGAACAATTGCTAGGAGAAAAGAATACCATTAGGTTTGATGGTATGAGTATAATTGGTTCTCATGCAAAATGTGCTTTGTACAATTACCAATGAATGGACAAATAAATGGGTCAGATATGCAAACAAAACGATGAGTGCCTCAGTGATCAAATGATGTGGCTTGATGAGTTCGAAGTACTGATGGTGAATGGGGGGAGGGGAAACTTGGTTGCATCTTAATGGAGGTAGGTGAATAGTGAACTGGGATGCAAATAGTCTACTAATCATGAGGAAGAGTAGAGGCCAATGAAAAGGTGGTAGTTCCTTAAACAAGTCCAACAATAATATCTAAATGATTAGGAGCCCATGGGGATGGGTTAGCGTCATCATCAAAAGGAAGTATGAGGCTTATTCTCTAGGATGAAAACAATGCAGACCATCATTTTATGAGGAAAAACAACATGGGGGCCAATAATATAGTGATAAACTAAAATCAAGGAAACATGTGATGGTGGAATGCAACTATCTAGTAATGAAAATATGCACATGGCAATGATAAAATGCATGTGGAACTAGGTGAAGTTGCATGTGTAGCTAGGGAGAAGAATCCTTTAATATTTATTGAGAGCGAGATGATACCAATTAATGCAATGAACATATAGAGACTAATTAACATCTAGTTTGAAGTAGTATATACCTTTAATGATGTAAAGGATTCTCCGTTCATGTAGATCTAGGAGAAATAAATGGACTTCATGCTGATACTTCTAGACATGATATTGATTACCCAAAGTAAAAAATATTGATAATATTAGAAATCTTGATGAAGTAAGCTAAACCAAGTAACAAGGAAATAATCTTCATACCTAACAAATGGATGATAAGATAAATGGTCCCAAGGTGAAATTTTAGTGATATTGAAAAGGCCATGCTACCACAGAGGGGTTGAGATGATGATCTAGATGACACAAATTGTTCAGAAATTAGAGCTTTTGAGCTCCTACTTGGGTTTGAGGAAGATGAAAACTAGGCCATATAAAAGGGGTGTTGGCCTACCATGTGACCTCATATTTACTTATGCTGACATTGAATGCACTCATGTGGAGCCCATGAGGCCATTACTTTTGTAAATAGGCACAACATCAAACCATGTAGTGAGACAATGTTCAATAACAAACATATTAAGGCTAGAAATTTCTATATGTGGCTAAGTAAATATGTCGTGGAACTCTTCAAAGAGGACTTTGTCTATGAGTACCTCCTTTAGGGAGCATGCTACTCTATGGAAAATATCTTTAATGACTCCTAGTTTCGTAGAAATGCCCACTTTGGTAGTCGAGGAGATGCTGGGAATATTTCTTTCTTCAAAAGAAACAAGGGATGGGAGTAGTTTTTGGAAGTAATTGATGTTTTTGAGTGGGATCAAATATCTAGTTTCAACCAAGCAAGTATCTGAGGACTTGACAAGTTGAAATTCCTCTTTGGGTATGAAGAATTAAAATTGTACATTGTTTCCTAGGGGTAATCAGGTGTTTTCATTTCCTCCATAATGTCCTTGTCTAAATGGAATACATGGGAAGGAGAAGTTATGGATTTTTGAGGGGCGTGAACTAGTGGGGTAGTTATTTTGGTGCTAAACACATCAACATGTGTGAGATAAGTATAGGTTTTGAGAAGATAATGGAAGTTTATACACAACAAACTGAAGGGGCCTGTATGTGTGTTATGTGCATAATTTCCCTATAATGGAGAGAAAGACTCAATATTGACAAGAGGGGAGTGGATGAATAAAGGTATCTCCCTTATATTTGATGAAAAGATATAGTAAATGTGAACAAAATTATGAGCATTGTCATCTGAAATGGTAGGGATAATCTCATGTGTTGGGTTGACTAGAGTGATAGGTGAGGCAAGAAGTGGGGATTCTCATTAAATATGTACCAAGGAAGAAAAAAGGGTGGAGGGTTTGTTCGTCACATACTATGGGAAAGGGATAACCCCTAGGGGGTTGTTGTAATACTAAGAGAAATGGTAGGAGCTTCCCAAATTTATTGAATCTTATCCATGCACCAAGTTTGATATTATAGAATTAATAGATAATTATAGGTAAAGTGGTCAAATTATCAACAAATTGCACATGGGAAACTCTTTTGTGATTTCACTATGGTGGACACATAGTAAATTGTGTAAGAATATGACATAATGAACTATAAAGTTTGTTAAGTTGATTGTTTGGTTGGGAGAGTCTTTTAAAACATTACCATCAATGTCAGAGTAGATTGGGGCAATGATGGGCATTATAAAAGAAACATACATATCATATGGCACATGATTGGCTAGTATGCAATGCCTTATTATGTGTAGTGGGTGTTCCTATGCTATTATAGTGGAATAACTAATGATGGATGCACTAGGCAACAAAGGTTTTGCTCTAAGGTTCACACGAGGTTCCTTAACTCAAGAAGAATGAGGTATAGGTTTTTAAAGTGACTTAGGTACTAATAAATAATACACATTGGAGGTACAATTAGGTGGCTAGATTATTTCTCCTCATGACATTACTCACAGGGGGGCATATATGGGGTTAAATGTATATGATATGACCCTAATAAAGGGCATATATGGGATTAAATATGCATGTAAGTTACAAAATAACTCCACAAATAATAGGATAACATCTTCCAAATATAAATTACATTCATACATCACAATCCATGTCTTCAGTAATGACTACGTGATCGCTATATATACCTATTCATATATTTCACATGTGGTCCCTTCATTATTAGGCTGACCCCACTACATATACATTTACACATTACATGCATATTTAACCCCATATATGCCCCCCTTGGGTTCATATCAACTTTTTTCATGCTATTAGAGCTTATAACCTTAGAGGGTTTTACATGGATACCTATAAGCTCAATTTCCTTTCCTTTTGAGGAAAATCTCATGAAAGAGTCTTAAAACTTAAGAGTCATTATTCCTATTTATTGTAACCATTGGATCCCAAATAGAAGATTAGCACCAAGCATTGAGATTGAAATCATGGGACTATCCAATAAATACTCCCCCATATTCAACTTAAAATTATGACACCTTCCTAAACAATTTATGGTAACTTCATCTAAAATAACTATTTGAAATTCTAGTGCCAGAAATACAAAACAATTGAGAAGTTTTGCCAACTTTTAATTGATGAAGTCATGGGTAATTCCATAATCAATCAACAATTTGAATCATAATAAATTTCAATCACATGGGAAACTAGTTTGTGAGTTCACTATGGTGGACACATAGTAAATTGTGGAAACATATGGAATGATGACTTATAAGGGTTGTGAAGTTGATTGTTGGGTTTGGAGAGTCTTTTAAAAGATTACCATCAATGTCTCAAAATCAAATTAGATTGTGTTAATGATGGGTGTAATATCCACATAAATGTCATATGGAACATGATTGGATAATATGTAATGTAATATTATGTGTATTGGGTGTTTCCTATGATATTCTAGTGGAAGAACCAATGGTGGATGGGGTAGGCAACAAAAGTGTTGCTCTAAGGTTCAGATGAGGTTCCTTAATGCATGAAGAATGAGGTATAAGTTTTTCAAGTGACCTATGTAATCATAAAGAGTGCATCTATTGTAACCATTCGATCCCTAATAGAACACTTACACCAAACATTGGGATTTCAATCATAGGACTATCCAATATATACTGCCCCATATTCAGCTTAAAACTATGAAACTTTCCTAAATAATTAATGACTAAATCAACTAACAAGGAAATCAGCTTACATACCTAAAAACAGGATGATAAGACAAATGGTCCCAAGGTGAAATTTTAGCAAATTAAACAGATTGTGCTACCGAAAAGGGGTTGAGATGATGATCACGATGACGTAAATTGTTCAAATATTGGATATTTTGAATTCCTACATGGGTTTGAGGAAGATGAAAAGTAGGACATATAAAAGCGGTGGTGGCCTACAATGTGATCTCATTTTTACTTGTGTTGACATTGAATGCACACATGTGGAGCCCTAATATAATATGGGTGTTCTAATCAATAATTATGCCAATTATATGTTACACAACTTTAAAATCCCTAATTTGTAGACTATTCAGATGTATAATATTTGTACTAATATATCTATGCAATTTGAGCCTTTGTGAATATGAAATTTTGGAATATAGCACTTTGATATGTCTTATTTTTAGTTCCATAGGTCTGATGAAAATTTTATGTGCTAAGTGAAAGTCATAATAACGTTCCCAAAGCTTGGAATTTTGGCCTCTTCTAAAGAGGATACCTATGGTTGAATGCATGAAGATGAGTTACATTTTCCGGCCAAATGTTGCGATGAAAATTTAAAATTTTACTCTTTTATCGAATTACAAAATTCATATAAGCATTGCGAATTTTGATTTGGAGTAAAAAGACAACTTTTGGAGAATTATATTTTTTTCCTAGTGATAATTTTTTCAAAATGTTTTAGTGTCATATAATCTGCCAATTTTCCATTAAATGAAATCTTTTCCTTGCAATTTTTCACACATCTTAAGAGGTATGCATGTGTTCATGTAGCATAACTTTGTCTAAAATGTGTAATTTTTCATATATATATATATATATATATATTATATATATATATATATATATATATATATATATATATATATATAGATATATATATATATATATATATATATATATGAGCATGATATACATGGAGAGAAATAATAAAACTTAGTTATTCATATTAAAAATTTAATTTTTTATGCAACATTATACATTTTATTATTTTCTGAAGCTAGTGAAGTAAGATTTCAATTACATTTGGCAGACATATGTGTTCATGTAAAACAAATTCAACTATTTAAATAAATTGAAAAACCAAGAGTACCTTTTTGAAGAGGATTCATAAACGAAGATAGTGGTATTTTTTGAAAAAAATTCATTGTATATATTTTATGTTATTGATTTTTTTATTCAACCCATTTGAAATAGTCAAAAAAATTTCAAGCATTATGTTTAAAAGAAATTAGATGAAAAATATCATATGAAATAAAAAGTGTCAAACTCATTTTCCATTGGATAGAGGGTTATTTTAGAAATCCGACATGATCAACAATGCCACTCAAGGACAAATTCTACCCTAAATCCACTAGGGTACAAAATGGTGTTGTAGAGAAATCTGCACAACGACATGCTAAAATTATGATTTTTAGGACCTCAATAGCTTGATCAAGAGCTTAAAATGCGTAATTAATTTATTGAGTTATAAATTCAAATAGCTCTATCAAGGGTTAAAGAAACTCTCAATAGGGCCATTAATGTCATTAACTAACAGCTCGATCAAGCCATTGAAAAATTAACGGTGCACCAACTTTTAATTATTGCATTGATGTCAAATGCTACAGACTAGGAGCTCGATTGAGCTCCTGGTGGCAACCCCCAAAAAATAAAACAATATAAATTTGAATGCATGAAAAAATAACATCAAACATTCATTCATAGAAAAATATTAGAATGTGGAAATTATACAAGAATTCACAATAAACATGGGAAATTGGATAATTTGATCTTGAAAAGGAGAAAAAGTTCCAAGAACAGAGTAAATGAAAGAAAAATTTAAAGAAAGGATGAGAAAAAGATGACAAACATTGAGAGAACAAAAAAATCATGCAATTCAACAAATTCATGCAAAAACAAGTAATTCAAGTTGTCTCACTTCTCATATTACCTACTCCATATTGTATGCATTACGAAATATGATAGAAAATAAGAAAAAATGGAGAATGAAACAATATAACTAAGTTAAAATAGGCATTGAAAGTAATACCATGTAGTTAAAAATTGAGAAGTAACAACAATTAAAGAAAAATCACTTGGTGTGATTAATAGTTTATTAGAATTTTATGAAACCACTTGAATTCATGCAAATTACTAACCACCTTCAAATTGTAATGGTTTAGGATAACCCACAAAAACTAAGACTGTGATTTAACCGAAGAAAATCGTTACATTTCCATATATTATTTACATGAATTACAATTCATGGAAATTTATTTACAAGAGGGATTAGAAAAAATGGTTATCACATAGGTGCTCCAAAACCTATAAACATTAGTTTTATTGATGCTTGATATCCTTGTAGAAGTTAAAAGAGAAAAAATGTGTCAAGATCTAGAAGGAGCAAGAGTATATCTCTCCTTCCGATGTGCATGTTAAGAAGACACTATTTGTTGAACTTATAACATTATTAAATTTTCATGATATCCATCACATATATAACATTTAATGGTTCCTTGAATCCTAAATGATGTTCCCTACCTTTAAAAGCCTCACACGTTTCTTCTTTAAATCCTCACATGTAGGTTATGAGAATTTTTTAAAGAGAGCACATTTTTTAAACACAATGTGTAGTGCAGATTCATGCTTGCACAAAAGGGAGTGTAATTTTTCATATCACTATAATGATAAATGGAAGGTAATGTGATTAATCAATATTAAATCCATAAATAATAAATGAAAAATAAATAAATTAGCATGCACGTGTCGATGATATGCTTGAAATGTTTACAATGTTAATCTTCTTAGACTGTGGCAATCTAATGTCAATTAAATTCATCTAGTTGTTTATCAACATGTAATCATGAAATATATTGCAAAGTATGATTCAAAAGTAAAAAAGAGAAACCTTATTTTAAACTTTGTCAAGATTTGATGAAAATAATTGAAAACACAAAAGACATTGAATATCCTTCTTTTCATGTGCATAAAAAGTTTCTTGGTAGAAACATATAGTTTTTGTAAATCCTCTTACCCCTCCTTATGCCCTACTGGATTGTTGTGCTAAAATTTCCATGTAAATTCTCCCAAAAAAAACACCCAAATCACTTGTGCCCCTCTTCACCACAAATGAAAATGATGTACATCCATTCTTGATAAGACCTTGAAGCATCTTCCATGTTCTCTAAATCCACTAAAACCTCTATCTCTTAATTTCTTTTTGTTTCCTTATCAACAATTTCATTAGTCTTCCCATACTTCTCACCCCACATTTCTTCCACTTTTTGTTTGGAATTATGAATTTTTTTGTAATTATGATAAGTTCTTCCTCTAAGAAAGTTCTTCTTACTATTGTTTTATGGTAATTTTAGTCACACATTTTAAAATGCTAAATGATATGGTGCCTCTAATGAAGAAAAACTTTTCCAACAAATTTGATCTTGTATAATAGGCTTTCAAATATTAACATAATTAAAAACTAGTTAAATAGGTTCCTTCTTGTATCATGGAGTGTGTATTTATGTATTGTATGGGTTTTTAGTTCACAAATTATCCTATATAATTAAATTTGTTATAATTTATAGATATAGATTTTATTTTCTCTCCTAAAATAAACTTTCCCTTCAATAATCTTCTCACTCTCAAATTCAAAAGATCCTGCATATCATTAAGTTAGTAATAATTCCCTCTAAAATATGTATTTAGACTTCCTATATAAGAATTTAAACTTTAATTCCTATTAGTCTTTAGTTCAACAACGGCCTTGCAAATTATTATATAATATTTCCTCATCAACTTTGCTAGATCTTCATTCTCTTCTCATTTTTGAGCTACTCTCTTTGGATTCTTTAGTAAACTCTCCAATTCTTCTAATTTTATTCCTAACACCTATTTTATTTAATCACTTAAATCTATTTCATTCTCTTCTCACAATCCCTTTTACTTGGAATTGAATTTTAATTGAAATATTTGGAAAATGAGATATATGAACACAAATACAATACCATCCTTGTTATAGTAGGATTCACTTTTATTTTTGGATTTATATAGCCTTTTGAAGAAATGAAAAATTGTTGCTTAGAAGATCCACTTTTGAAAAAGATCAAATTCTTCACTTTGTAAATGTGACTTGTTGTGAAACCAAACAAAGCTTCAAACCTAGATTCACTAGTAAAATTTTGGGGTTATACCTAAAAACAGATCACCTTTATCACACACCCTTCAATCCTAGTATGCCAAAATGGTTAAGTTTTTTCATTTCTTAAACATTTGTTGGGGGGAGAGTGAAGAGAGATTATTGCTTGTGGGACTAGATTACTTAGGAAATAGGTATATTGGCAATTCATTCTCCAATTTTTCTAATTTTATTCTTAACACCTATTCTTTTTAAATCATTTTTATCTTTCCTTCTCTTCTCACAATTCCTTTTAGTCGGCATTGGATTTTAATTCAAATGTCTGGTGAATGATATATATGAACAAAAATATAATAGCATCCTTGTTGAAGAGCTCACTTTTAGTTTAGGATTTATATAGTTTCTTGAAGAAATGAAAAATTGTTGCTAAGAAGAACTAATTTTGAAAATTGTCAAAAGATTCACTTAGTAAATGGACAGATGGAGTTAGATACATTAAAAAATATAAAATATAAATATATATATATTATAAATTTAATTTTTATTCTTCTACATTATTAAACGAATAAATAAATTCCATTTTTTTTTACTAGCATGGTACATTTTATTCAAATAATTGATTAAATACAATAATTTTATATAAAGAAGATTAATATGTATTAAAAATTATAAAAAAAATTATTTAAAAATTAAATATTGTATTTTATTAACCTTTTATAGAAATATATAACCACACATTATAACTATAATACATATTTCACATGACAATTTTTAAACAGTTAAATATATATATATATATATATATATATATATATATATATATAGCCAACATTGTCATATTTACATAAAAGATAATTTAATTGCTATCATTTAAAATTTATATATATTTTAACTAATTTTTCATTCTGAGCATAGGACCATATTTAAAACATAAAATATAAAATTTAAGTGGGCAAATATTTTTACAAATTGCATATCTTCAACTAGTTTGCAAATTTCTTGTTCTTTACATGGGGGTTCCTCTATTGAGTGTTCTCAATTGTAGCATCCCTTGAATTTAAATACGGATTTATGCATAAGATTTTTTTTTTAGCTATTTCAATGGTCTGGTTTGATGAAATTTATTTATTCATATACTTAATATATAATGGTTTCATGTGACTCTCATTTGTTCCATGCATCAACATGTATAAGTTGAGTAAATATTAAGAAAATGAATATTAATTTAGGTAAGTATACATATATTTGAATGGTATTGGAAGATTTAATTAAATCAAGTTATGTAATTCAATGTAGTTGTAATGGAAATAAAACATTTCCTAAAACATTAATTTTCCATCTCCCTATATGCTCACATAGGATAATTTGGAAATGTAATTTGGAAATGTAAGTGGCCCGTTATCCACATCATCTTTTCTTTTGCAAGGAACAAATATCACATGGAATAATTATGTGAATTGTATTAAAGGATCGTGAACTGCATATGCACATACATGCAATTCAAACACTTTGTATGTACACTATTCACCTTGCACACACCATTACTACTAACCAATTTGCTTTACTAACCATTACAAGTAGAGTAATTGATTAACTTTTACTTTGAAATTGCACACACAAATGTCAGGCCCCTGAATTGTTGTGTTTAATTCACATTTTTACCCTATGCATACTCATGGTTTTCATTTTTATTATTATCATTTTACACAATTGTTAGGCTAGTATCTTAAAATTGAGCATGATCAAGTAATTCTTCATTATTTAGCCTATTTCCTTTATTTCAATAAGATCTACATCAAAATAACTATTAATAACGACACTTGTTTTATTTTAGGTTTTAAAAAATTCGTATGAAATCATGGTCAAAGATACACATGCATCAACAATTAATTGCACCAAGTTTTGTTCCCACACCAGCATTCCTATATTAACATACCTGCACCAACTTGGGGCTTTGATAGATTGGCACAATTTCGAGGAAACCAGAAGATTGTTTTTCTCCAAAATGATGTTCTAACACCTCCACATCAGTCAAAATATACCCAGGTCACACATGTGATTTTCTAGAAGAAAATTGACAAATCAACCCAAAAATTCAGACAGTTTTCAAACTTCCAACTTTGACCTTGATTTACATGCATATGAAAGTGAATATTGAAATTTGAAAATATAGGTTATATTCCCAATATAGGAATTTTATTAAGACTCAAATGGTTTTCCAAAATTTGTCACGGTTTGGGAGATATGAAGGGATCTTTAAGGCAGATTTGTAAAAAAAACATGTTACATCCAAAATTATATAGGTATCTAAATAGTCAACTTGGGGCATGATTTCTGAGGCAATTAAGTTGAATTAGAAACTTTCAAGAGAGTTATTTGTTGAAAACATGGAAAATTAGTCTCCTTGAGAATAGTTTTCCAAAATTCATGAGGGTTTGAGAGTTATGCGAGATTGTTTGAGGCCAATTTGTTAAAAATGTAGAATTTTCCATAATTGAGATTCGGCTGTTAGAGCCAAAATTTGCCTTGTAACCTTCATAAAAAGCCTAGTCATGGTATGTGAGAGAGAGAGAGAGGATGCTATTATAATTTCATATTTTTGATTTGGAACTTGAGCAAATGGCCTCAGATGTAAAATATTGATTTAATTCCAAAAAAAGATTCTAATGTCAAGTTCTTTTCATTTCTTGTGCTTTTTTTTATGATTGATCTTGTTTCTGTAATTTAGATTTCTTATATAGGGGATGTGCTGGTTGGTTTGGGCCCTCCAACTCAACTCATCACCCTTCTTCCTTGTTTATTTGTTGAATAGGTTGCAGATCTAGTTGTTTATTTGGTAGCATAGGTCTTGGATATGCTATTTTATAGTTGGCATGTTAAGTTCATTCTTACTTTTAGATGTGAAATTATGTACTCTACCTCTATGATATAATAATTCATTTTTTACTTGTTTCATATTTGCATAGAAATCTGGAGTATCATGGTGTGTTATTGGTGGCAGAGATTGCACGTTTTTTTAATTAAATCTTCATTTATACTCTTTTCATGGATATATGTAATTCAATTTGAATGTAAAACCATTACAAGTATGGATTGGTCTTGTTTCTGTAATTTAGATTTCTTATACAGGGGATGTGCTAGTTGGTTTCGGCCCTCCAACTCAACTCATCACCCTTCTTCCTTGTTTATTTGTTGAATAGGTTGCACATCTAGTTGTTTATTTGGTAGCATAGGTCTTGGATATGTTATTTTATAGTTGGTGTGTTAAGTTTATTCTTACTTTTAGATGTGTAATTATGTACTCTACCTCTATGATATAATAATTCATTTTTTACTTGTTTCATATTTGCATAGAAATCTAGAGTATCATGGTGTGTTATTGGTGGCAGAGATTGCACGTTCTTTTTAATTAAATCTTCATTTATACTCTTTTCATGGATATATGTAATTCAATCTAAATGCAAAACCATTACAAGTATGGAAAATCAGAGTTGTAGATGTTGTGCATATTTTATTTATAATACAAATCACATCAAAGCTATTGAAATCTAGTATCTACTAATGAGGAGAAACATAAGTTGTAATGAGATCTAGGGTTGTTAGTTGAATTGAAAGCTACAAATTTGGTAAATCATTTAAACCTATGAAAGTTTCTTGCATGCATGTCCATGGGTCAAATATTTAGGGTGTTACTTATAACAAAATTTTGAACCTCTACTAATTTGTAAGTTTATATAGGGGTCTAATCGAAATTTTTCATAAAGAAAACATAACATACACTTGTCAATGTTTTGAGCATTAGAGGCTACATTAATTTCTTTAAGAAATTCCCAATATAAAACTTTTTTTTGCACAAAACATTATTTTAAGTGGATCATAGTGTTTGTCATATAATACTTAGATCCATTTTTCAAGAAACTTGATCTGAAAGAAAACTTGCTCGCATATATGTTTTGAAAGGATTTTTTTATAATAACTGTAAAAAAGATTTAATATTTCATTATTACAAGTCCTTTATTTGATTTCATTTCTATGAATTGTGGAAAGTAAAATATTTTGTAGAGGTTAAATTTTTACTAGGTTTTGATTGACTTTTACTACTGAATTTGTGAAACATCTACAAAAACATCCATCACATATGGCACAAAGTATTGGGCATATATTTCAGAATAGATATAGAAGCATTATTTTCTACACATTTAATTTTGTTACAAAGTAGTTTGCAATGAGAGCTAGTGAAAGAATCACATTGAGTGGAAGAAGCCTACTGAGTGTAGGTAGACTACGAGAAGGAGCATAGTATAAATATTTAAGTTTGAATCTAATATTTATGCTCTGAATTTAGTCCTATGTTGTTCACTTTTTCAAGACTTAGTATAATACTAGGAGAATGAATTTGAGTCATTTATGAGAGGTGAAATCATTTTACAATAGTGTATTTATTTGATTTCTTGCTTGAACACAATAATGTACTTTTCATTAATGGGCTTATGCATATCAACACTCTATTAGATAACTTTATTTGATCTGGACATGTGTGAGGAGTTTTTTTCCATTTACTTTTATAATTTTGATTGATTTTCATGACAAAGTGAACTTTCATCGATTTCCATGATAGAATAGAGCATAGTGCAGGAATCAAAATTTGGAGTTTATGCATTGGTATCTAGATTGATTTAATAGAAGGGTTTTCTCTTTAAATTGTCAAAAAGTTGGGTTTGTTTTCAATTGATCAATAATTAGGGTTGTTTTAAAAAATTGTAGGATTAGTGCTTATGTTTTCTAAAGTTTCCCTTGAGTGCATGATTCAAACTAATTGTTGCTTGCAAGATGTTGTAAAGATATTCATGCACAAGTTAGACTAGAATTTGATTTGTACTTTTCCAGGGGATCCCTTTGGCATTTCTAGTGTCGTGCCTCGAGTTTATGAACTCGATTGAAATTAAATGTTTGTCCATTAATCCACCATATACTAAAACCAAAATTTTGGCGTTGTTTCTAGGGAGGCGCTTAGGGGATTGACCTTGGAGGCCTGTTGCATTTGTTTTTCCTTTTCGCTTAGTTTTTCTTGCAAGTTTTCATTTCTTTCCTACACATTTTTCAATTTTTTTTTTTAATTTCTCTAGTGCTGTAAGAACAAACCCCCGCCCCCCTCCTCTATCTATTCATTCGTGTGATGACATAATATACCAGTTGGCTTGTTGAGAATAAGAAAATGGTATTTTGAGGAATTTTTCAATGAGGAGTTTTGATGCTACTGCAGAGATATATATATCATCCAATGATGAACTCATAAGTGAAAAACATAATATTTTTCTTGAAAATAAAAATAATATTATCAATGTTTTGATTTCAAAGTTGCATGATTTGTAGGAAGAACATAAAAAGGATGAAGAACCATTGCTAATTTCTTGTGCTAACTGTAGAAAGAAACACTTCCTTGGAAAGTGTCCACTTAGTAGCCTAAAAGTTTGCAGAATTTTTGAAGAGGCTCATGCAACAAAACATTGCCCATCACTACCAAGATTAATAAACGTACTCAGGAAATCAATTAATTAATTAAGTTGATTTCTAGGTATAAGTCAAACCCCATCATCATTTAATACTTGGAATAATGTTTATTATCTTGAGTAGGTTCCTCAACAGATTTATAATCATGCAGTTTCATGGAAAACTTTTAATCCTCCTCCAATTGAATACCCTAATTCATGGCCACAGTGGCCCTCTCCTTGGCCCTCTTCTTCGAGTCATATATTCCCATGGCCTCAAGAATGGTTTGGAGCCTATTGCCTAGGGAAGTATTTCATGCAAAAACAATTACTTGAAAAACACCAACAACAATAATTTCCACTTAATGCACCATCATGTTATCATCCTTCATGGTCCTAGTTACTTGTGCAACCTTATTTTTAACCCTAACCCTAATGCAATCCATAGACCTAACCCTAGTCCCCACCCTAATCCATACCCTATCCCTTATTCTAATCCATATCGTAGCCCTAATCCATATCGTAGGCCTTATCCTAATCCATACCCTAGCCCTTATCCTAATCCATACCCTAACCCTAATCTAAACCCTAAACCTAGCACTTATCGAAACCATAAACCTAGCCCTTATCCAAACCCCATACCTAACCCTAGTCCATACCCTAATTCAAACCCTAGACCTAGCCCTAATTCAAAGCCTAGTCTAAACCATAGCCAAAACCCTAATCCAAGCTAGTATGTTGCACAACAATTTAAAACACCCATTCATCCTATTGATTCCCCTACTAATCGAAATGATATATCTTCGACATTGGGGAAAGGTCTGAGTTTGGAAACATTTCCTATCACTACAGAGAATTCACCCCTGGAAGATCTAATTCAAATACCATTAAAGGATCAATATATAATTGGAACCTATTCTGAAACTATTGCTGAAGCTCAAAACCCTAGAATTCCCTTAAACCATTCTTGTCAATGTGAAAAGCGAATATTTGAGCCCAAAATTGAGGGATTTTTCTTTTGTCTTTCCCCATATCCCTTATGCCTCCAAGAGAGTTATTGTAAAGTTGTGGAAGACTTACCTGAGTTGGAGAATCATGAATATGTGGATCCCATTGAATCCTGGTTTCAAAAATCATCAAAACACCTCATTCCCTCATCATTCGACAACTCTTTGTACTGTATCAATTAAAGCGGCTAGTTTCTCATACTATGGTATGCGTTAAAGCTTTCTTTTTGAACCCAAGTGTGAGTATATTTAGCATTCTTTCATGCACATGGCTAAATTGGAAGTACTCCTACACTTGAAGGATAGTTTCCTCTCTCCAAATTAGGGTAAGCTAGCATAAGAGTAATGAATAAAAATGTCATCTGAAAATTAATACAACAACACTCTTGAAACTACAATTCCTAAGGCACAACTATTGAAATTTATGTCATTATGAACTCTTATGGTAATATTTGTCAGAAGCAATTCACTCTCAATGCCTCATATTCTATAAAGTGACTTTGATTGTTGGTTGATATTGCTCATTGGGTCAATTAGGGGGATTGTTATTGTTATGTTTAACACTTTCCATTCATAATCTTAAAAACCTTCTTTTGGCATATTTATTTGAACAAACTGTCATCCAAGAAAAAATTTCAAGTTTCTCTTCAAAGGCATTGACGAAAAGCTTCATATGGTAGATCACTCCTATAAAAATCTAATGAGATCTAATGAGAACGATATCATGATTAACTCAAGGAATCATTTGGTCATTATCTGAGGTTCCTTCTTTAAAATGAGTCTTTAGGGTAGAAAACTTTTCATGCCATCCCATTCTCTTAAGGAGTAGATTTGCCTCCCCACTTATTAGGTAGGCTACCTAAGGTTAACCATAAGCATAGTTTTTTAACGTACAAAAATTAATTAAGGGAGAAGGTCCCATTACGGGCCAACCTGCCATGATCATGAGTCCTAACGAGAATGAAATTACCGCTACTGGTCACCAAGAAAGGGTAATGGCTTTCAGTTGAAAAGATGGAAGACAAAAGGTCTCATAACAAGTCGGCTTGTTCATTCTTGTTCACTCTCGGGAATGGCACTATCATTAGTAGGTTACCAAGCTAGGACAACGACCTCTAGTTAATTCCTAAATCAATGTAAATTCTTTTAAATGACACTAAATATATATAATAGATGAGACATAAGGATTTCATGGGGTTAAAAGGCATCCCTGTCGAGGCTATAGACACCTGTTGGTAGTAGGGTCATGGTTATCGTATTAAACTTAATTTTACACTATGATTTACTTGGTTGTTTTTGTCTTTCCCTGAACTCATTATCATATCTCTCTCAGGATGGCTTTAAGATCCTTCTGGTGTTATGCTTTGGAGTTCTAGATTTTTGAATAATTTGGTTTCTATGGATGTGGGACACTTAATGGAGATGATTCATTTAGCCTGAAAAAGAGGAGCTTCGTATATATGCTTTTATAATGGTAATATGACCACTCTAGGAAGGTATCATTTTTTTATCCTTATTTTTCCATATCTTTATCCCTCTTAACACCATGGATTTCAAATTATGTCACTTTTATTTTAAATGAAGATATTGAGGTGAAACACTTTTAACTAAGGCTACTCCTAAGATTCTTCTAGAAATTTCAATGGCTAACTATTTCATGATGACACTATCCTTGCATCACAACATTGTTATCATTCCTATGGAAAGCTTGGCATTAGTTAGAAAATAATGAAGATTAGTCTTGACATCGCTGAATCTACGGTCACAAGTATTTCTTATCTTACTGATGTAAAGGGATTCAACATCATATGGCACTTACCTACATGATCTTACTCAATTATCCCTATAGTTTAACTCAATGCAACATCACTCTAATAGAGAAACCCTACCCCTACAGTCTTAGTTAACTTTGGTCCCTATTAGAGGTTTTGCTTGCATGAGGACATGCAAGATGATCAACATGTGGGGGTGGGGATGTCAGGCCCTAGAATTTTCATGTTTAATTAAAATTTTCACCCGATTCTTACTCATGGTTTTCATTATTATTACTATCATTTTACACAATTGTTGGGCTAGTATCTTAAACTTGGAGCATGATCATGTAATTGTTCATTATTTAGCCTATTTCCTTTATTTTGATAAGATTTGCATCAAAATGGTTATTAATGACGATTCTTTTGTTGTTTTAGGTTTTCAAAGAGTCGTATGAAATCACAGCCAAAGATACACATGCATCAACAATTAATTGCACCAAGTTATTTTCTTGCACCAACATTCCTACACTAACATGTGTGCACCACTTTGGGGCTTTGATAGATTGGCACAATTTCGAGGAAAAGCGAAGATTATTTTTGTCCAAAATGATGTTCTAACACCTCCACATTAGTCAAAATGCACTCAGGTCACACGTGTGAGTTTCTAGAAGCAAATTGACAAATCAGCCCAAAAATTCGCACAATTTTCAAACTTCCAACTTTGACCTCGATTTTCATGAATATGAAAGCGAATCTCAAAATTCCAAAATATGTGTTTGGTTCCCAATATAGGAAATTGATTAAGCTTCAAATTTTTTTTCAAAATTTGTCGAGGGAGATTTAAGGAATATTTGTAAAAAAGCATGTTAAACCCAAAATTACAAAAGTTTCTAAACAAGCAAGTTGGGACACGATTTATGAGGTAATTAAGTTGAATTAGAAAATTTCAAGAGAGTTTTTTTCTTAAAGATGGAAAATTAGGCTACCTAAGAATAGTTTTCAAAAATCCATCAGGGTTTGAGAGTTATGTGGGATTCTTTGAGGTCAATTTGTTAAAAATGCAAAATTTTGTAGAATTGAGAAATTGGGTTATTAGAGCCAAAATTTTCCTTGTAACCTTCATAAAAATCCTATCCATGGTATATGAGAGAGAGAGGATGTTATTCTAATTTCATGTTGTTGATTTGGACATTGAGAAAATGGCTTATGATGTAAAAGACTGGTTTAATTTCAACAAAAGCTTCTAATGTCATGTTCTTTTTATTTCTTGTGCATTTTTTGTGATTGATCCTTTTTCTGTAATTTATATTGCTTATATAGGTGATTATCTTGTTGGTTTGATCCCACTTCTTCCTTGTTTATTTGTTGAATAGGATGCAAATCTAGTTGTTAATTTGGTAGCATAGGTCTTGGATTTACTTTTTTATAGTTGGTATGTTAAGTGTATTCTTGCTTTTAGATCTGAAATTATGTACTCTATCTCTCTGATATAATATTTCATTTTTCACTTGTTTCATATTTACATAGAAATCTGGAGTTTTTTGGTGTGTCATTAGTGGCATAGCTTCTGTGTTATTTTTAATTAAATCTTTATTTATACTCTTTTCATGGTTATATGTAATTGGATCTAAATGCAAAACCATTACAAGTGTGGAAAATCATAGTTGCAGATGTTTTGCATCTTTGATTTATAATACAAATCACATCAGAGCTATTGAAATATAATATCCATTGATGAGGAGAAACATAAGTTGTAATGAGATATGTGATCATGGGTTGAAATGAAAGCTAGAAATCTACTAAATCATTTAAACCTATACAAGTTTCTTGTATGCATTTCCATGGGTCAAATATTTGGTGTGTTACTTCTAATGAAATTTTGAAACCTCTATTAATTCGTAAGTTGTCAGGGGTCTAATCTGATTTTTTCATAAAGAAAACAATGCATGCAATTTTCAATGCTTTGAGCATTAGAGGTTACCTTAATCGCTTTAAGAAATTCCCAATCTGAAACTCTTTTGTGCACATAACATTATTTTAAGTGGATCATGGTGTTTGCCATATAATACTTGGATCCATTTTTTGTTTAAGAAACTAGAATTGAAAGAAAACATGCTTGCAGATCGATTTTGAAAGGATTTTTTTTATAATAATTGTAAACAAGATTTAATATTTCATTATTACAAGTCCTTTCTTTGATTTCATTTCTATGCATTGTGAAAAACCAAAAGATTTTCCAGCGGTTATATTTTTACCAAGTTTTGATTGACTTTTACTATTGAATTTGTGAAACATCTACATAAAAATCCATCGCATTTGGCACAAAGTATTGGGCATATGTTTCATAATAGATCTAGAAGCATTATTTTCTACACATTTTATTTTGTTACAGAGTAGTTCTCAATGAGAGTGAGTGCATGAATCACACTGAGTGGAGGCAACCTACCGAGTGCAGGAATATTGTGAGAAGGAGCATAGTATCAATATTTGAGTTTGAATCTAAGATTTATGCTCTGAATTTAGTCCTATATTTTTCACTTTTTCTAGACTTAGTATAATACTATGAGAATGAATTTGAGTGATTTATGAGAGGTGAAATCATTTTACAATAGTTTGTTTATTTTATTTCTTGCTTGCACATGATAATGTACTTTTCATTAATGGGCTTATGCATATCAACAATTTACTAGATAACTTGCTTTGATTTGGACATGTGTAAGGAGTTTGCTTCCATTTTCTTTCAAAACTTTGATTGATTTGCATGAGAGAGTTAACTTTGATTGGTTTTCATGATATAATATAGCATATTGTAGGAATCGAATTTGGAGTTTATGCATTGTTTTTTAGATTGATTTAATAGAAGGGTTTTCTCTTTAAATTGTCAAAAGGTTAGGTTTCTTTTCAATTGATCAATAATTAGGGTTGTTTAAAAAAATTGTATGATTAGTGCTTATGTAAATGGTCCTAATCCACATATGTTTTTTACTTGTTTTTCTCATTTTAATTCACACCACAACTAGCTTAACTGGAAGGAAAGCATGTGGCACTAAATCCACACATTTTTGTTACTTGTTTGCTAACCAAAGCCATTGTTTCATTTTATTTTGGGACTAGGATTTGGTGTTAGTAAAGAAATAAAGTAGATACTTCCCCCCTTGCAACCTTGTGGCAAACTTTTGGGGACTGTATCTGAAATGTTTCTCAAAGCACTAATTTTTCCATCTCCTTATATGTAAGCACATAGAATAATTAAGAAAGAATAAGTGGCCCATTAACCACACATATTTTATTTTCTTGTAAGGAACAAACATTACATAGTGTAATTAGTGTAATTCTAAAGGATCATCGCATATCCTCATCATTGCAATTCACACTTTGTATGTTCACAATTTCACATGCACACACCTTCACTCCATGCACTAAGCTCACTTAAACTTGGTATAAAGGGTATCATCTTTTGGAATCTTTGTGCTTTGAGATTACATTTTTTCACACCCTAAGTGAAGCAAAGAATCTCTAAAAACAACCTTAACTTGAACACATTAAATTATCCATAGGGGCCACAAGATAATTTATAGTTCAGGTTCCTGATTGCAAGGGCAGGCAACACATAAGTCCTCGTGGTTGTTTTCATCTTGAAACATAGGAGTTGTCTTTTGGGGAGATACAAATACTACATCATCAAGTGACAAATCCGGTAATGAGAATAAACCCGTGAAGGGGGTAAGGCTTAGGTGGTAGATTATCACGAACCTCCTTGTTGTCTCCTGATACTTGGAAGGGGTTCTAGGTCTAAAAATGATAATTGGAAGTTGAGATTCACTCATTCCGAGTGGATATAGGTAACTTAGTGGCCAAATCCTAGGGAATCTTTCCCTATAGGTATTAGGTAAAGGAGCACAAGCCACTTAAGGCGATTTTAGTCAGGCTATTGGAAGCATCACTAGCTCTTTCAAGATGTAGCCCTAGTACGTCAAGCCACTATAACCCTCTCCATAACTTGGTTGGTTTTTTGGATGATGGAATTTTCATCAATGACATTCATGATGTGGCCCTAGTACCCTATTGTAAAATATTTTCAAGGCTCATTTATTACTTGAGCGAAAGGATGTTAGGTATTTTTAGGAATTTTTCTCATATGAAAAACCTCACAAAACCTTCTTTGTTTATTGCTTCTCACATTATAATTAGAGGAGAAATTAACCATTTGTTTTTCGCTTTTCCTTATATATGTGATTCATTTGGTTTTCCTAAAGAAAATGGCACTCACCATCTTTTCTCAAAAACTTACTAGGGAACCATAGGGGACCCAAGGGTTACCCATCATTCTAAGTGCTTATAAGATCTCCCACTATTACCGAGAGGAGTGTCTTATCTCTCACCATTCTGGCAAAGGAGATAGAATGAAGCCACCTTGTTTGGCACATCCATTCTTGGAGCCACCTTATTGGGATCTAAATAATCTCAAGGCACCCCCACCACCAACCCTCAAGGAAATACAAACACTACCCCGCAGGGTACTCCAACCAATACTACCTTATAGGGTACACTAATACCAATACCAACACCAACACACAAGGTCATTGCATCATGGCTAACACCAACAAGATACCACTTGACACTTCTTTAAATCTCCCATATTTGATGAAACTCAAAAATGATCCCATTGGCCATAATCAACAATTGGCCCCCATGCCAACCAAGTTACCATCAGATATCCTTAAATTCAGAGGAAAAAAATATCTTTTTAGATAAACATGTGTATATCTACTATTCACTTGTCTTATGATGGAGATTCACTTAACTTACAAGTATATTTTTTATTCCACTATGCAGGGATGGAAATTGACCAGCCACATGAAGAACAAGATGTACTCTATCAAGTTGATCAACTACATGTTGAACAAGATGTGTCCTATCAAGTTGATCAACTACTAAGAAAACAAGATGTTCCCTATCGAGCTCATCAACCACTAGAGAAACAAAATGTGCCCTATCAAGTTGATCAACTGTCACTAGGGGAACAAGATGTGCCCTATCAAGATAATCAACAACTAGAGGAAGAAGATATTCCCTATCAAGCTGATCAACCACTAGAAGAATGGGTTGTTCCCTCTCAATTTGATAGGATAACAAGGAGTTGTTGTGGTTCGGAAATGGGTGGAAGGTTTCCACAACATTTATATGCAAACACAATAGAGGACCTTGGGAACCCTATCCCTACTCACACTATTAGAGAGCATGTCAATAACATCATTCAATAATATTTTGAGAAACATTCAATTGTTGCACAAGCTCAGATGCTACATGGGTTGATAAAAAATAAGAAACTAAAATATGCAACAAAGCTTTTGGGTGTCAAAGATGCTAAAAGAAGGAGTACATGTATGAATGCTATTGAAAATATATCAAAGACATTCTCTATTTTTGGAAAATCAAGAAAACCAGATGTTCGAGTTGCTCGTAAGGAAATTATAATTGTTATTGTTGTACCAAGTACATCAAGACACCAAAAGATGGCAACAATGTCAAAATTGCTCCATGTTGCAATAAAAACATTGGAAAAGTATACCAAATTCAGGATTCAAGTAATGAAAATGAAAAATATGCTTGTTGGGCTCTTATCACCAGGAAATCCTACCAAGACAAGCTTACAACAAGAATCATAACACTTGTAGTAGATTTTTGGGAGATTCATTCCCATGCTATTCAAGATAGAAAGCATGTTGTATGACATCGCATAGCTAAAGGTGAGTATTTACATCATGCTAAGCACATTGTAGAAATAACAAAAGTTGCATTGTTGGAGGAATTTTAGGAAAGTAATCGCCATGTGAAGATATCCATAAGGACTTTTCAGAAATTAAAACCATGGTTTATTAGGCCTAATATAATTCATGACACGTTTTGTTGTTGATATCATGTTAAATTTCAGCTTCATTATGACATTTTCTGGGAATTTGCAAGAATAACTGTCACGACGGCCCTACTCCTCCTATAGTGAATGATTTTGTTTCACCAATATTGTGCAGAAGGGATCCAAAAGAGTCATTTTATAGGAAAAAAATGTATAGGTGGGAGAATATGCACTAATGTGGTGATTTGGCATTACTACATTGGAAATTTCCTATTGATCACAACCAGTGTGGGATGTCAGGTGTCATTATCACATGGAAGCGATATGAGTATGTTGTGGGAAATCAATAATCTTATTCAACTCTAGTGCTTAGAAGGATCAACTGTGTTGAGGATAGGATTCGTAGTTCATAATTCATGGGGATGTTTTAGAACCATATCTATAAATATATCAAACACTTGCATAGGTCTAGGTGGCAAGCTTATGAATTTAAGCATTCTCATAAAGTATTCCAGCTAGGCACAATCTTATCAGTGGTAGAATTTGATGAGAATTACATATTTTCTCCTCAAATAGAGATCCAGAGTGAGTACTATCACTCAGACCAAGTGTCCAAATTTGTACACATTTTGTACAGACATGCACAATTCAATGTTGATGGTAGTGATTGCACTGACGAGCAATGTAAAGTGATTAAGGAGTATCACAAGTTTACATCAGCAGTGATTGTGAGCATGAAACATTGTTCGTGCAACATTGGTTTAAGCTAATTTATGAACCATTCAAAAAAATGACATATCATTCAGAAAGAATTGGATATGGTTAGATGGTTGTGTAGGGCAGTTCAAGTTAGTATGCAGTTTTTATTGGTTAGTTCAGCTATAGAAGAAGACAAAAATACAACCTACTTGGAGATATTCTGAAACATGACATGGGAATGGTGAGCATGATGGTGCAGGTGCTTATGTGAAGCAAGCACTTAGGAGGTACTAAATGCATCATGATGCAGATCGACTCAAATCATCACTAGAGGTAGTCAACTAGTACAGATCCCATTTAGGAGATGAAGGTCACAAATCTATTAGGCCTATGTGTAGGTTCTTCTGGAATGTTGAACTTGGTGATGCGAATAGAGCAATTCCTTTGTATTTTAATACTATAGAAGGAATAGGGGAATTACACTCAATGTGGAGCAAATACATTGGGGAAATATTTTCCATCGAGGCAAGAAAATTTGCACGTCTTTGTGAGTTTTGCATTGGCATTGATGGATGTAAACTTGATCACTGTGAAAAAAACAAGTACGTAAAAGGATGGAAATATGTCCCTCTTAATCCAAAGGGACCTCATCCAATTCTGACATGGCAAGATATGCACAATGAAGAGGCCATCATCTCACTTTATCATGATTGAGTCTCTAATGTTGTAAGGGAAGGTATGTGGTATGTCTGTCATTGACGTGTTTCATCTATAAATTGAAATATATAACGTATTTAACCAACACATATTTTGTATTTTGGTTGTAGGCGATCTTTTTGTTGTCATTTCCCCCTCAAGAAACAAAGAGAATGCGGCCTACTATTTGATTTGATGCACAAAGGTGAAAAGCAATTTGGTGTGACCATATGAAGATGGATAGTTCACATACCAAATTAGTGACATGGTTGTGATGGGCCATTTTTTTGAAAAGGTTAAAAAACAAGCTGATCACATCATTTATAAAGATTTTATGCCTAAATAGTATGTATTTCCAATAAATTCATCTTTTTATAGTAGCTTGAATCAATCTCATAGAAATCAAAATAAAGAAAGGTGAACCAAGGATATGGAACATGACAGACTCAAACCGTGAACGTATTATGGAGACTTGCATTCCTATGAGCCATTGGAAAAATGAGTAGATGATGCAATTAAAAAGCTATGAATCAGAGATTATATCTGTCAAGTGTACTCTAATTTAGTATAAGAGATAAACATATAAATTTTGTAATTTAGAAATGCGACAGTTGAATACTCTTGTAATTTTGTAATTTTGAATAGAGAAATATTTCCTTCTGATCTAGGATGGATTCATAATGGTGTATATGTGTTATATAATATTTAGTTTCCTTGAGGAGCTTAAGTTCTGAAAGTTTTCCAAATTTCAAGGAGGTTTTATTTTTGGGAATAAGATCCTGATGTGAACACCATAGATCTAAAATTTAATTAAAATTTAGAATCAAGGAGGATTTAGATTTAGATTTAATTAAAATTTTTGATATTAATTTTTTTAAATTTCATGTATAGTATTCATGTTGAGCATGGAAGAAATCTAATAGATATACATCATAATGGATTCAACATAGTTACCAATCAAATGAGAAAGTGAACTGGTACCCATTTTTTTGAGGTAGCAAAAAGTCACCCGATTTTGAAAAGTGATGATGCTAGAATAAACTTTTTTTTTAGCATATTTTTTGCACTTCAAATTTTCTTATGTATCAAGTCTGAACATTTTTTTTCGATGTTAGTGATTTTCATGTTGATTTTGAAAAGTGTTGAGGTAGCATCAACCCGTTTCTTTTTAGAGGGTTGATTTTTGACACTTTATTTTTTTTATTTTTTTTATGTAGCAAGTATGAACACCTTTTTTAAATGTTAATGATTTTCATCTTGATTTTGAAAAGGGTTGATGCGGCGTCAACCCTTTTTGTTTAGAGGGCTTATTTTTTACACTCTAAATTTTCTAATGTATTAACTGTGAATATTTTTTTTAAATGTTCATGATTTTCAAGTTCATAATAAAACATTAAAAAAAATTAGAAAAACATGACAAAAAATACTCAAATATAAAAAAAATATATAAAAAAGATAAAGAAACACCATAAAACAAAAAAAACTAAACAAAAAAAAAATATAAAAACTAAAAAATAAAAAATAAAATATTTCAAAAAAACATAAATTTTTTTTGAATATTAAATAAAAAAACACATCCATAATGATCTTTTTAAGTAAAAAAAATAAAAATACACCCACATAATAATAATTAAAAAATTCTAAAAAAAAAAATTGAAAAAAGAAATAGTATTTAAATTAAAAAAAAAAAAAAAAAAACATTAGAAAAAGTTAAATTAAAAAAAACTAAAAAAAATTCATAAAAATTAAAAAATAAAATAAATAAAACAAAAAAAAGGAAAATTAAAAATACACAAAATTAAAAATATAATTAAAAAGTAAAAAATTTAAATTAGAAAACATAAAAACAAATCAAAACCAAATAACTAAAAATAAAAAATAAAAATTTTAAAAATATATTTAAACAAAAAAAAATTAAAAAATAAAAAATTTAAAAATTATTAAGTTATAAAAATAAAAATAAAAAACAAAGTTATAAATAAATAAATAAATAATTAAAAAAATAAAAAAAAAATTCGAGCACCCTCGGGTAGGGTTGGCCGAGGGCGCGAGTGGGGAGGGCAGCTGCATGCAGCTACCTCCCCACCCCATGCCGTGGCCAACCTTGCCCGTGGAGTGGAAGGGCAATTCCCGGAATACAACCCGCCTCCTCGCCCACGCTCACAGCCAACCCCTCCTGGGGGGTGGCAGGGCGATTCTGGGAATTTCCCTACCACCCCTAGGAAGGGTTGGCCGCAAGTGCGGGCATGGAGGCAGGATGCATTCCAGGAATCGCCCTCTCCCAGCCACCCCCAGGGCGGGGTTGGCCGCGAGCATGGGCGAGGAGGCGGGC